>JACXGI010017960.1:0-13814 GCA_016801175.1 Esox masquinongy
GGGGGGTGACAGGGGCAGGGCATCTGTGACTGTAAGGGATATGAGGTTGTCTGTTACCTGTGGACCTCTGAACACCTCCATCTGCTACAGCAACAGAGACACTGAGGTGAGTGCAAAAGCTGAAAAGAGAGTGGCTTTATCCATTTATTACTTGTGTGTATTGTTTCGTTAGAATTTTCGATTTGCTAATGTTATTTTAGTTTTCACTATTATTTATTTTAAGTATTTTTCCCCACTTGATTGGGCAATGTAAACAAATGTTACCCATGCCAAAGAAGCCATTTAAATTGAAATTGAGTGGAGAAAAAATGGAAGAGGGGGGCAGACAGATGTGTGGAGTGTGAGATAAAGAGAAAAAGCTCATGAATAAGAGGAAACAAGGTGTTAATCCTGCCTCTTTATTTCTGTTCCACATTAAAACCTTTAATTGGACCAGATTGACTGTGTTCAACAAGATTTATAAACTGATGTATACACATATGGAGAGGAAGAGAGGCTGGAAAGCACAGGAAAAAGTAGAGGGAGAAAATAACAGTCAGGGAAGGAGCAGAAGAGAGTGATAGAGGGAGAGAAGGAGAGATCAGTCTATTCCAGTATGGATATGAGAGATTAATTGGACACAGAGCGCGTTAGACTGGGCGGAGAGGCACAGGCGGCCTGCTGACGTCTGGAGTTTGGGGGAAATTGGGTTTGAAACAAGAAGGAAAATGTTGCAGCTGAAATGAGAGATGGAGCGATACGGGCAAGTCAGCTCAGGACAAAGAAACAGGTCGGGCACTTCAGATGAACATTACTTCCTCTCCTCCATCAAATCCCATTCCAAATGAAATACAGAGCTGAGCCCGGGCAAAGGAAACTTATTACAGAGAAGAACCATTGCAATGCATGCATTTCTTATTCAGTGGCTTAACTATTCGCAGCTCAGATCCATACAATGAGCAGCTGGAGGATATTGAGGGTATATCCCTGCTTGTCTATCATAGCTAAGCTTTCCTCTTGTCTAGTTCAACTACAGGACAGACAACATTCTCCTACTAGGCTAACAGGAAGACAAGAGGGGAGGAAGAAGAGGTGAGGAAGAAATTGAAGGAGAGGGTTGAAGCTGAGCGTCGACTACAAGGTGAAGAGGGATGGAGAAGAGGATGGTGAGAGATTAGGAGTAGATTTACAAAGGCAGCAACTCATCTGTCAAAGGATAAATGAGTGTGAATTTGATAAGTGCCAGACCCTAGGAGCTCAGATAACTGGGATCAATACTCCCCCAGAAATAGATAGGAAAACACAGGCCTCTCTTTGGATCAGGCCTTTCCCGCACCGTTCAGATCAACCGTCCACACTAACGCATTTTCTCATTTCAGCTGAATGGAGACGAGCATCTCCCAGGGATACTGCTTTAATGTTGTCTGCGAGTCCCCCACAAAAACAAGTGCACATGTCAGCAGTCCGGATACAGAGACAAGAAGCAGTTAAAGAATAACTCCTACAAAGGATGGGGAGCGAGTCAAGACGCGTATCGAATAACGGAATTACCGATCGATTGACCCGATTGATTAAACGGATGCTGGGTCTTGCAGACCCCCCAGCAACAGCAGAGCAGCCAGTGGCTGGAGGTTGATTCTTCAGCTTGTACCTCCCCTGCCGTGCCACAATTAGCGGTCATTAGCAGCTCGGGGGGAGGGGGGTCTCTCACCGCAGACAGTGCGGTGAGAGCACAGTGCTTTTCAGATCTGCCTTTATATTCCGTCCCTTGGCTCAGCTCATCCAAGCCTCACACGCTTCTGCACACGCTCCCGCACAAGCTTCTGCGCACGCTCCTCTGATCCCTTGTGTGACACTGACGAACACGTAACCAGCCAGACCACATAGCAACCACGGACATAGAGACCGACCGTGTCATGTAATGAGAGAAACGTTTGAAAGCATAGTAGTAGAAAGAGCATGAACGTCTCGGAAGATCAATAGCCAGGAACGGTGTGTTCCGTTACTCCTCTGTGCGTTGCATTTAGATCGGGACCTTATCTCGGAAAGACAGCTCCAGGTGCTCCACATGAAATCGGCGTTAAAAGAGCAACCTTACCAACAGAACATCTACTGTTGACATAGAGAAATACAGAGTGAAGGTTGTCGAAGCTAGATGCTTTAAGTGGCTGTTACACAAGCGTTTTAGTGTCTGAGCAACAAGACCATACCACTGCAGGAAAGTCTCCATGTGGTTGAGTGAGCCTGCAGAAAATTACAGTGATACAGAAAACAAAGTTACAGAAAATGCTTCACTCCTTTTTTTCCCTCCTTGGAGGGAGACTGGCGGCCTGTCCTCCACCCTCCCCTTCCTGGCGTTAGCGCTGGGGACAGCGAAACACCGTCATCTCATCTCCCCCGCTGTGATTTGTGGACCTGTTCACGCAGGCTGCCACATTTACGGTGGCTATATCGTCAGGGCTAAACGGGACGTGTGGAGCGAGGTGCGTGTGTATGTGTGTAGGGAAGACATTCATTTGCCGTATCATATTGGACCGGGACAGCCCCTCCCTTTGCACCGGGCCTCTGTCTGGCCCGCCTGCCGTAATAAACAGCTGGTGTTAGGGAATTGAATTTAAACCAGGGCCATCCAGCATATTCCTGTACATGGAAGAAACACATCAATAAAGACGACACCGTTTAAGAGCCAGACAACCTTTACAAAAGAGCGAGGAGTTTAATGGGCTAGGCACGCGGCTCATAAACCACCGGCTCACCCGACCGTAGCTTAGACTGTGAGCTATATAGGCCTACAGTACTGCCACAACCACATTGATATAACCGCGACAGACTTCCAAGGATCCTGTGAGCGACACACTACCTTCACAAATCCAAGCATCGGGGGCTTGTTTTTCCAAAGCCATCTTTTCAGATTACCAGTATTGGATCGAAATAAATGAGAGAAAATAAAAAACTGAATTCATTATCCCTGATCCTGTGGATTGGGATAATGCATTTGTAATCCAATCTGACCTTTAATTAGGGATTGTATATGTTTTTTGAGTTTTTAGAAAGTCAAAGATTAGGATTAGCAGTTTTGTTTCCCCAAATATGGATTATCTTGATCCCACTAAAATGGTGGATTCAGGGTGGATTTAGAATGATGAAAGGCACCATAACCAACAAAATGTCATGTAACTAAGGTATAGGTATAAAAAATGTTTGTACATCTACAAATGAAGGTTAAATGTGGTAAATTGACTGTAAATGTGTATGATAAGTGGTTTTATTGAAAAGTGACAAATAAATGCATCTACTTGTGTATAGTTTTGTAATTTCAGTGCTATAAAAAATTGAGCCGGTATGCTTTTAGGACCACATGGGAACCTCGTTACATGTAGACACGCGAAAGAGAGAAAGAAGCAAATCAAGATGGTTAACTCTCTTGAAAATGTGTCCAAAATCAGCCCAATTCGCTTTTCCCGGGACAACTCCCCGTGCTGGGGCGGATACATGAGCATTTTAGAATTACATGAGCAGCTCATTACATACCAGTCTCTGCTTTGGCAGAATGTACGTTTTATCTTGACCACAGAAGGCCGTGAAAATATACTGTATCATTAAGCAGAGGGGACAACACAGATTTAAAAGTGGTGGGGCAAAATGTCTTTCCTGATCTCATGACCTAGTGAGGTCCTACTTGTAGGCTATGTTGACAAATGATAATTGTAGAAATTAATGGAATACCCAAATGGCCTTCCATAAATTAAGTATGATATAATGGCGATATAGTTCTGTTGTGAAGTGCTACTGCAGCAGTAAAGGCAGCCAAACCTCTGCCGTGGCTACAGGATACAGTATGCTCCCCTATACTTCCTCAAGGTAGTTGGTACTGTTGCCAAAAAGGAATCTAGCCGATGGAACAACAAACAAAAGCAAACAATGTACTGTATTCCCGCTAAAAAAACTTGAAAACTACATGATATGTTTCAGTTAGATAACTAGCAATGTCAAGGTGTCATGTCACCATCTCAATACTCCTTGTTTATAAGACTGTTTCCCTGATTTTTGTGTTTCAACCTGGTCTCAGGGGAATACGTACTTAGTGTAGGTAAATCTGTGACAGCTGAATTCATATACAGTACCAGTCAAAAGTTTGGACCCATGTACCCATTCAAGGGAATGTATGTTACGTTAAGTTACGGTAGATTAAAATGTGCTACTAAAATATACATATTTTTTAAAATGCGACTAAATCGTATCATATCTTCAAATTTACAAGAATGCATGATATGTTACCAATTAGATGTACGGTTATGGTTAAAAGTTGGGGTACTGGGGTAAAAGTTAGGTTTAAGGTTAGGTATCACAGTAACGGGGATAAGGTTTAAGTTAAGGTCATAATTTTCGTTTGCCTCTCCATGGATTCAAAGTTACGATCATTGGAGTGAAGGTTGGGGGTGTTTCTGCTTCTTCACCATCCCCAACCACAAGCTGTTCAAGCAACACTCATATAGATAAGGTTACTGTACAGTACAACATTAGTTGTAGCTTTGGGCAAAGGGGTAGTTGTTCATAACTTGTTTTGTTAGTTAGCTATTCTAGCTTGAATTTGAATTATGAGTTATAGCATAAGGCAAAGATTGTAAAGCGTTGGCTGAGCCACATAACGTCGGTGTACTCACTGAACAACTAATCAGGGATGAGCTACTAGAAGAAGCAACTCTTACTCTGGGTAATGTGCTCACACTTACCCTTCACATTGAGTCTGCAACTGAATGCACTGATAACACTTGCTGAATCGCAGGCTTTTTCTATGACTGACGCTTCAAAACAGTCGGTGCAAAAGCTGCAGAGGCCTGACTTAGGATTTGAGAGGCATCCAGCCGCTGCAACGGAGCTACTGTAGCGCAGCCCCAGCACGCAGGCCAACAGAAATGCTTCGGAAACTGTGGCTCCTTCCGCCACCCCACTAGAGCTCCAGGCCGTCCAGCTCAAAGCCAAACGTGCACGCGCTGTAATGAGCCAAATCCTTTTGCAAAGTGATGTCGTTGCTCCCCTGCCGAGACATCCGCACATCCCCGAGATGGCAGCGCGCGTGACGCTCAGGTGGGGATTATACAGTTTGCTCCCATCCAGTACAGTTTGTGCCCCGTCTACCTGGAAGACTGTCGTATTACCCTGTTCGTCGACACTGGTGCCAGTGTGTCTGCTGAATTTAATAACATACAGACAGTTGCAACTGTAGCCATCATCCACCAGCCTTCATGGTTACGGCCGAAGTCAGGGCTGAGGATGTTGCCATCCTGCTGTTTCCTGTACGCTATGTGATCCTCGACCAACTCCCTCTGCCTTCCATAGAACAGATGACAACACACTTCCAGGTCTCATTATTGTTCTCATCTCTGCACAGCAGTCGAATGTGGAAGCCGTCCTTAATGTTCCAGAGACTACATCGGCCGCGCTGTTGGCATTGTTCTTTGGCATGACGGCCCACTGGATGTCTGAATAATCCTTAATCACTGCACCACTGTGGCATTTCTAGTGCAAGGAATTGCAAATGGACCATTGGTTGCCAAGCCGCCTTCAACAAACTGAAAAGTCTCCACATCTCCAACTCTGGCCCCAGGACTGGCCAACACTGGCGAACCGTCCCTTTAGTGGCCGTGGGGGCTTTTCTCTACCAGCTACAACATGGGGTGGAAAAGCGGTTGGAACCCAACCAAGCAAAGTATTCTGTTGGGAAGCACGAGGCCCTCGCTTGCATCTGGTCGTGTGAGCGGAGGCAACCTTATATCCATGGCCTCTCTTTTGCCTCGACAGCAGACCCAGTCGGAGCAACAAACTGAGCACGTTTTGGTCATCCCGTACCAGGTCAGTTGACAACTGGGACCAGCGTTGTTCCAGCAGTCAGATGGATCCTGGTGGCTTGCCAGCTGCCTCAGCTGGGCTCCCGCCCCTCTGAACCTACCTGATAATGGCATCGCTACAAAGGATAGGCCTGTTGCTATGCCACCTGTCGTCCACTGCCGACCCTCCAGACCAGCCCCCTGAGAATCGTTCCGGCTCCAGCAGCATCAGAGACCCGGCCTGCTACAGCCTGTTCCTGCCCTGCACGGTTCCATGGGTTTGGGTTGTTATGTTCGTTGTGCAGCTGTATATTCTTCCCTGGAAGCTATTTTGCTTTTCATGTTTCAATGCATTAGAATAGAACTAAATAGAATGTGTGGGCCGGAGAGGCCACAGTAGTTTAGAGGAAGGTGGTAGACGCCTGGAAAATAAATGAGTAAACACGAGGGTTCATCATCAGTAAAAAAACGATTGTTGCCTAATTAATCAACACAACAGCTTACTCACAGCAGTGCTGTGTGCGGTAATGTTGCAGCTAATTTAACCAGAGAGTAGGCAATACAATCAGGCCAAAACGTTTTTGTTGGCCTGTTTGTGGCTCACTTGTTGACTCCCAATGAATCCAGCAGCCAAGAAATTGAAAACTGAAAATCTGACTTTTTTTCAGCACAGTCTTTTTTCATCAGTATTTGTCTGTCTGTTTCTTTAGCTAATTCCCTGTAATTTCCACTTTTTATCTGACTGTAATAAAGCTCTACAGGCTTCATTTGTACTCAGTACACATCATGCTCATCATCTCTTAGCAGGATCAGAGGGGAGTCCGAGCCGGGTCAGATAGCTGGAGGAGACAAGTCTTATAAAGCCGTGGTAAATTTAGCTATATAAATATCAGTTAATATATGTAAAGTTCCATCTTTTTTCATTTAAATTGTAATGCAGTTAAAGATAGAGTCTGGGATATTGGAATCAGTGTAATTGTTGTTTCCAATATTCAAACATTGGTTTATTTTTGGATAATATAATGAATCCTGTATATGCCTCATGAACGTAATATTTTATTCTATTAACCCTAATTTACACAGACAAAATCAACTGAGAATGTCTTTCACATCTGATCCCTGTATAACAACAATAAAAACACATTTAAAAAGGAAATTAGACATTTATTAAGAAAAACTAAATTGACAATAAAAGGATCATTTATAAGAAATGCGGTAGAGAGGTCAATGGAATGCAGGCAGGTTGCTGTCACTTCCACACTGTCAAAAATGTTGATTCTTAAATATAATACTGTATATACTCTGTTCAGGGAACAAGTGATCATCACAGTATAACACCAAGTCATTTAAACTTCAGGGATATCAATCTGTTCAGTTAATTATCAATGTCACCTGTTTTGGTGCAAATGAAAGTGGCAACAGGTGCACTGGAGAGGCAACAGCAAGACAACCCCCAAAAAGGGAATGGTTTTGCAGGTGGTGGCCACAGACAATTGCTGTCTCCTTATCCTTCCTGTTCATGTTGCACAGGTGCCTTTGCAAGAAGGTTTGCTGTGTCTCCCAGTACAGTCTCAAGAGGAGGAGATACCAGGAGACGGGCTGTTACACAAGGAGAGCTGGACAGGGCGGTAGAAGGGCTTCAACCCAGCAGCAGGACTGGTATATGCTCCTTTGTGCGAGGAGGAACAGGAGGAGCACTGCCAGAGCCCTACAAAATGACCTCCAGCTGGCCACTGGTGTGCCTGTTTCTGACCAAACTGTCCTCTATTAGGACCTGTGCTCACAGCCCAGCACATGCAGCTTGATTGGCATTCACCAGAGAACACCAGAATTGGCAAGTCCATCACTGGCGCCCCGTTCTCCTCACAGATGAGAGCAGGTTCACACTGAGCATGTGACAGACATGAAGATTCTGGAGACACCGTGGTGAAAGTTATGCTGCCTGCAACATCACCCATCGTCAGACCTTATGCTGGTGCAGTGGGCCCTGGTTTCCTCCTGATGCAGGACAATGCCCGGCCTCATGTGGCCAGAGTGTGTAGGCAGTTCTTGGATGACGAAGGCATTGATGCCATTGACTGGCCCTCATGTTCCCCAGACCTCAATCCAATTGAAAAACTCTGGGATGCTATGTATCGGCGCATTTGATGCCGCCAAGTAGTGCCATAGACTGTACAGGAGCTCACTGATGCCCTGATCCAGGTCTGGGAGGAGATCCCCCAGGACACCATCTGCCGACTCATCAGGAGCATGCCCAGACATTGTTGGGAGCGCATACAGGCATGTGGGGGCCATACACACTACTGAGTCACATTATGAGTTTCCGTGATGAAATTGACGCAAGTTGGAACAGCCTGTGATTTCAGTAGTTTTCTTTGATTTTCGATGTGAGTTTGAATCCAGTCCTCAATCGGTTGGTGATTTTGGTTTCCATTGACTGTTGTTACGTCATTTTGTTCTCAACGAATTACACGATGTACAGTAAAGATTTTGATCATTAGTATATTTCGTTCATTGAGACCCGATGTGGGATTTAAGTGGTTCCCTTCATTTTTTTGAGCAGTATAGATATATGTTGCCGTTTTCCCTCTATATCATCTTTCAGGTTGAGAAGAAGTGACAGCTACACTCCATTTGTATAAGATAGTAGCATACAGTTGCATTGAAATATTCTTTTGTAGAAAATATTAGCGGTAGTGCAATGAATTGATGGCCATGATATGAACTTAGATTAGATTAGATTCAACTTTATTGTCACTGAACAGTACAAGTACAGTACAACGAAATGCAGTTAGCATTTAACCTGAAGTGCAAAATCAGGGGAGGGCAGAAAATGTACAAGTATTAAGTATAGTGTATGTTACAAGTGGGATACTAGTTGTGCATGTACAGATGGCAATTCTAAATGGCATTCGAGATGTGCAATCGAGGCAAATTGAAGGAGTAAGGTAGCATGTGCAGCCAGGATGCAGAGATAGCAGCAATGAGGTCCCGGAGGTAAACATGGGTATGTACAACTGTAAAAATGCAAGCATGATGTCAGTACTAATGTGCAAAGAGGCAAATTGAATGTGCAAGGTGCATGTGCAACTGAAATGCAGGGATAGCAGCAGTGAGGTTCTCGGGTTAGACACGTACCTGTAACAACTGAAAATTTTCATTATCAGACTTTGCAAGGCAGTGTCAGAGTAGTACAAAGGGAGTAGTGCAACAAGGTCCCTGGGAGGCAGGGGGGTATGGTAGTGATGGGTCACAGAGTTCACAGTTCTCTGGGTCACAGAGTTAAGCAGGGTTACAGTAGATGGGAAGAAACTGTTCCTGAACCTGCTGGTACTTAGGGTTGACATCATCTTATTTTTCCTCAAACAGAGTTTAAAATACACACACACACACACACACAAACACACACATATAACAGCCTAATTGTAAGACTATTTTGCTCGAGGTCAAAGAGGAGATTCACAATCTTTCCCACACACGTCTCCAAGACATTTCAATTATATCGGCAGAGTTCCATGAACCACTTTAATGCATCTATAGTTCATACCACATTTAAAACTTGTATGGATTGGATTGTTAGGCTTGCATTGTTTCTGTCTTTGTATTTGAGTTACATTTTCCTTCCTGCCACATACCAAAGCTGGTTACTAAAAATAAGTCCCATAATGTCGCTCGTAATGTCAAACTTCTCACATTGCCTCTCAAGTATGTTGGGCTGTGGCCTTCACTGTTAACATACAATAAACAAAGGTTATACTTTGGCATGCCTCTTAGCAGAATCATATGATGACAGAGATCCCAGCAGTGTCAGACAGCCAGGAAGACAGGTGTGTCATAAAGCTGAGGTGTTGTTATTCGAAGTATACAACTGCAAAAATGCTCTTAAATGATGAAGGGCTTTACTTAATCCACAACATATTATTTGTACTTAACTTTACTTGATACACTTTTTTAAGGTGCTTTAGTTGTAAACCTGTTAGTCTATTGGTCAAATAGGCAACAAAATATTGATAGCCATTTTTTGTTCTAAAACTAATTGTCTAGAAGGGCCATGAGCTGGATATTTATTGTAATTGTGTTGAAATTCACTTGTTCCTTTATTCATGAAGTTAACTAATTACTTTTTCCTTATGACAGTGATACTACAACCTGTCCAGTAAATGATAAAGTGTTGGCCTGTTTGTAGCACTGCAACACTGGATTCTGTGATCCTGTGATATGTTGCCTGGATCACAAAGATCCCATAAATTAATGTTCTGGGGAAAAACATGTACACTTTGTAAGTATTATGACAGTAAAGTTAAAATAGTTATTTTTAGTACACTCAATGTGTATGAAAATATGATTAAAAGATGAATATGAGGCAAAAGTACAGACTGTTTCTGGCTGTTTCAACACATAAATATGTTTTACCAACAAAGAATGTAAGCACTTTCAGGGTTCCATCCTCCCATTTCATGTTAGCATGAGTATTGGGATAATGTAACTTGAAACAAATGTTAGAAGTATAAAACCTAGCGTTCAGTCACAAATCCTTTGCATGCAAAACAAGTAAGTATGGGACCAATTGCAATCACCAAACTTTTGGTATCATCCTTTGAGTTCTTTTTCCAAGCCTTTAATGCAGCCATTTTGAGCTGTTGCTTGTTTTGGGGAGTTTCTGACTTCAGTCTCTGCTTCAGCAAGTGAAATGCCTGTACAGTTGAATTTAAATCATGAGATTGACTTGGCCAGTCTAATAATTTCCACTTATTCCCTTGATAAGCTCCTTGGTTTTGTTGACAGTGTGTTTTTGGTCATTGTCCTCTTGCATTGTGAAATGCAGCCTAATGAGTTTGGTGGCATTTTCATTTACATTGGTAGCCAAGATGCATCTATACACTTCAGAATCATTTCTGCGGCTGCCATCATTCATTACATCATCGATAAAAATGAGTGATCTCAGTCAAGCATGCCCATGCCATGACATGACCTCCACATTGCTTCACAGGTGGTATGCTTTGAATCATCTGTAGCTCCTTTAGTTCTCCCACACTTTCGCCTTCCCATCACTTTGATAAATGTTCACCTTCATCTCATCTGTCTGCAAAACCCTGTTACAAAACCTCACTGGCTGATCTCTGTAATTCTAAGGAAATTCTAATCTGGCCTTTCTGTTTTTGGTGCTGATCAAAGTCAAATAAAGTCAAGTCAATTTATTCATAAAGCACATTTAAAAACAACCAATGCTGAACAAAGTGCTGTAGAAAGTTATGTAATCTATAAAAACATCCACAATAAATAGAAACAAGAAACAAACAAGACAGTTTATCATGAATGTCCCTAAACTGACTTGAACGCCAAAGAATAAAAATAAGTTTTAAAACGAGACTTAAATGTCTCCGTGGTGGGTGGAGACCTGATAATAATGAGCAGTTTATTCCACAGTCTAGGGCCACAACCAAAAATGCACGATCACCTTTTATTTTCATCTGAGACTGTGGAATGCCTAAAAGGAAGTGATTTGACAATCTAAGGGCCTGAAAGAGTGATACAGCGTACGAAGATCTGAAATATACAATGGAGCCAATCCATGTAGTGCCTTAAAAACAAGTAACATCACCTTAAAATCAAATGGGATGGAATTCACTATTTTGGGATTCAAAGGTTAGCATCTTGCAGTGTAGTCTTTGTGATTCTGCTGGTGAAGTCTTCCACGAATAGTAGATTGTCACACTTTCACAGCAGTATTCTGGAGGTTGTTGAGGATTTCACTGACACTTATTTTAGGGTCAGCAAATGCCGAACATGGACAAAATGCATTGGTAAAGGAGAGCAGTAGTCGCAAGCCGAAGCTGACAGACACGGACAGACAGACACTTCACAGCATAGTTGCTCAATGTCCCAAAAGTACAGCCTCAAAAATAACCACATAATTGAAACAGCACCTCTGTGTCCCAGTTCCACAGTGTCTGCTGCCAGTTGTAAAAGAATGGTGGGGAATCCGTAATGGTGTGGGCAACCATCTGGTGGGAGTCATTGGGTCTGATGATTGCTCTGCATGGTGGTAAAATGGCCAATGACCCTATGTTAAAAACACTTTTCCCCCATGATGTTCTAAATATTCCAGAATGATAATGCCCTCATACACACTGCGAAACAAATTCAATACTTTTACGACAGCATTCCAAGAAGGATTTCAGCTGTTCGGCCCTACTACTCATTAGGTCCTTGACATTCATATATTGCGAGGTGTTTCTGTTATATTGTCCACCGCACCCATACAATAATACCACAACCACACCAAACCTTCAAGGAGACATGTTTGCTTATCAACTGATTGAATTGCTGAAACACAGCACAGATAATTTGGCATTCGAAGTCATTATAATGTCATTTTCTGCATGAACTTTGCCTGTTCACAAAAGCCTGTTGAGGACAATGTTAAGACATCTGGGAAATACATATTCTGGTTCTTATTTGGTATACTGGTATAGGGTACGCATATAATCCTTTTAGGTGAAAGGTCCTTTTCATGACATCCCAAAAGACTTATTCATGTGCACTAAAAGCATATCGTAAAATAATGCTTGCCAGTAATTGGTCAATCTCACGGTTTCATTTGAAAGAACGTTTTATACAAAAGAAACAGGCACCGGACTTCTCATGTCCCATCTACATTAAATATGCTAATATATGCAAATCCATGCAGCGATAGACGCTGACCCCAACTCACCAGACGCAAGTGCAGTAAATATAACATTTTCCCAGTTTTTAACCATCTTCTGCCTTGCCACCTGCCAGAAAACACTCAGATTTTTTTCTCATTAATATGCAAATGCAGGCAATCAGATTTGCGTGTTGGATTGAATTAATCTCTGCTACCCCTTCCACTTGTACTGTAATCACAAATTATAAACAGGCATCTGACGGACGGCTAATGCCCCGAATCCTGTCAGAGGGCCTATTACCTCAGGGGGGAGATCCCAATCAACACAAATGGTCAGACATAGACACAGCAGCAGAATGGTAATTTGGTATGTACGCTTCAAATTCCAAAGGGACTTCGTTTTCCATTTTTTTAACTTCCACATTTCCTTTAAATCCTTATAGCATGTTTTTTATAGTTTCTATACACACAATGACTAGATGAATGTGATAATTATACACTAGATATTGTGAGAGTATCTGGTCAGCAGAGTATCTCTTAGCATGTATTTAAAAAGTAAATCACTTTTTTCAAGACAAATAAGGGCTTGAGCAGAACTGGAAGCCCAGCCTTTGGTGATAGAATCAGGGCTTGGCCATATCTGCATTGATCATGTGTTCTTCATCACTACCTAACAGAAGGTCTTGCTTTTCTAAAATGAAATACGGTTTTAACTTGGAACTCTATTCCACCACCTGTTTTTTAGCATCAGTTTAACTGTCCACTTGAGTATATCCTGCTAGGCATTGTTGTGGAAAAGAGTTAAGGCAAAGTTTCCTAGACCTAACTGTGTTCTTTTTGCTCTGACCAGAAAAAACGAAAAAGGCTCCAAGCCTCGTTTGTATTCTAGAGCAATCTCTTCCCTTCGACACTTTCTTTACGTTGATTACTAACGATATTCACCTTGCTTACATAAGCTTACATAGATCATGGTTCTGCTATCATTACCCGTGTCAGTATTTTCTCAACTCACAGTGTGCTGTAAGTCCAGCCACTTGATTGGGTTTCCTCCAATGTCACCCAATTTTTCTGTGTTGTAGTCGGTATATCCCTTACAGACATGTCACAGTTTTTTGCAGCAAAGCACTTTTAAATGGACCTGCAAATCCTGCCTCAGCAAAAGTTTTCAGCTGACTTCTTACCTGTACAGGCTTTTGCCAAACGAGGCATTACCATATTTTCTTATTTGATGGACAAGCTGACAGTTACCCTTAGAGCTGGAAAGTATAGAAGGACGAATTTGAGCACATTCTAAATTGTGATGAATTCCGTTAACTACAGAAGATACTCAAAAATAAAAATTTTAATTGTTTGACAGC
>JACXGI010017961.1:0-13822 GCA_016801175.1 Esox masquinongy
TGTGTGTGTCTGTGTGTGTCTGTGTGTGTCTTTCTGTTTGTGACTAACTACTTCATGTTTGTATTGTGGAGAGGTAGAGTAGGTATCGATTTTTGGCCAGCCACAGGACTATGAAAGCTTTTCTATTGACTTGGACTAGAATATGTGTCAGAGAATGTGAGGGGTGCGGAGTGGGAGAGGGAGAGGTATGTCTGATGGGGAAATGTATAATGGTTAGAGATGTGTGTGTGTGCGTGTGTGTGTGCATGTGTCAGACGGAGTGGGACAGGTCAGATATCCTGGGTCATGAGACCGGAGCCATGCCAGTCTACTGAATATGGTTCCATTTGGAATGTCAATACTTTCTAATGTAGAATACACTTTTTAAGGATTCATGTGTATGAGTGTTTTTCTCTGTCTGTCTCCTAGATGTTTGGTGTGATGTCTCCTAGATGTTTGGTGTGATGTCTCCTAGATGTTTGGTGTGATGTCTCCTAGATGTTTGGTGTGATGTCTCCTAGATGTTTGGTGTAATGTCTCCTAGATGTTTGGTGTGATGTCTCCTAGATGTTTGGTGTAATGTCTCCTAGATGTTTGGTGTGATGTCTCCTAGATGTTTGGTGTAATGTCTCCTAGATGTTTGGTGTGATGTCTCATAAAAATACCTCATTTTTTAAGAGCTTTATTTCAAACTGGAATGAGAAGAATGTCAATCCCATCCTCACTGACATGCTTTCACAGGCACCACATGCGCAAACACGTACACACACACCCACACACACACACACACAACTTAGGACCCTTACACAGGTGCCTCCGACATATAATTACACACAAATATACACTTCCGAACACATTTACAACCGCATGACACAAACGTAGAGACATATACACACACACACACACACACACAAAGAATTTGATGACACAAGAAAGACTTTAAAAGTTTCCCCTTACTGAGAATGCACAAACTGGCACATTAACACACACACACACACACACGTCTGTGTGTGTGGGTGAGTTGAAAGGATGTGTTTTGCCTGCCTCTCCTCCTTTACCTGCCTATATTAATTCAGAGGCTCTAATAACATAGAGCCACGAGCAGTTTCATTACGAAGGCCTATTTATATGTAATCCTATACTGTGGCTTCAAATGTGTTTAATTTGGAGCATAAAATTAAATACAAATATTTATAAACAGGATTAGGCACTCCTTTTCAACCTATAAGACAGAAGCAAGATGAATTAAAACAAAACAAACACATCTAATTAATTCCAAATAAGTGATATAGAAATTAATAGCACCCCTATTCTCAATGTAGTGCGCTACATTTGATCCACAGCCATACATGCCTTCCTGTCGTCAGGGAATATGGAGGCAAACGGGAGACAACCTCTCTGGCCTAAAACATATTTCTAGTTCTCCGCCATGTTGGATGTGGCTGGAATTCTTGCCGAGTATGGAATTCTTCCGTAACAAATATTGTTTTCTATGGGACAATGGAGCATTCTATTACATTGGTTATAATTCCGACAGCTTCTCAATCTTATATCTCCTTAGTTGTCACTGTAGGATGTTAAGCAGCTTAGCGGCCGGCTAAGTGAATTGAATTGAATCAAAAATAAATCTCCCGCCATACCGCATCATTGAAATAGACAAGAGGCAGTTATGTTTGCCAAAAAGACCCAATCCCAGTCTGTGAAAATAAAGGCTTTAGAGCCTTGGGCAAAGTAGAACCCAATATTTGATTTTTTAAATACAATTTATTCTGTGTTCTATTCTGTCTATAGACATTGTCAATGTTCTCTTTCACACGCTCACAGGCATATATCTATATATAAATATATAAATATATATTTATATATATATATATATATATATATATATATATATATGAGTGAGAGAGAGAGATTTATTTCTGTCACCCTATCTCTCTTTTTTTCTTATCTGTCTTTTTCCACTCTGTCTCTGTCTCTCTGTCTCTTTCCAGGATGTTTTTGTGTTTTTAATACTAGTAGAAGCTTTTGATGGAAAAAGTGTTTTTGCTGCAGGGGATTGGTATTTTCAGATATATATATATTTAGTTCTGCCAGCAAAACCTGGCCTTCATCTAAACACACACAAACACAAAGTCACACACACACACAGTCACTAACACTGACACAAAAACACACAACAACTTAAGAGTTGTTAGTTGTGTTTTGTTAGTTGTTAGTTATGGCGCAGCCATCGTAGTGTGAAAATACATTATTACTCCCAGCTTAGTGTGACATGATGGTTAACCTTGTAACTGGTTTCTGATGGTTAACCTTGTAACTGGTTTCTGATGGTTAACCTTGTGACTGGTTTCTGATGGTTAACCTTGTAACTGGTTTCTGATGGTTAACCTTGTAACTGGTTTCTGATAGTAAAGCTTGTAATTGGTTTCTGATGGTTAGCCTTGTAACTGGTTTCTGATGGTTAACCTTGTAACTGGTTTCTGATAGTAAAGCTTGTAACTGGTTTCTGATGGTTTGCCTTGTAACTGGTTTCTGATGGTTAACCTTGTAACTGGTTTCTGATGGTTAACCATGTAACTGGTTTCTGATGGTTAACCTTCTAACTGGTTTCACCTGGTTAATCTTGTAACTGGTTTCTCATGGTTAACCTTGTAACTGGTTTCTGATGGTTTGCCTTCTAACTGGTTTCACATGGTTAATCTTGTAACTGGTTTCTCATGGTTCATCTTGTAACTGGTTTCTGATGGTTAACCTTCTAACTGGTTTCACATGGTTAATCTTGTAACTGGTTTCTCATGGTTCATCTTGTAATTGGTTTCTGATGGTCAACCTTGTAACTGGTTTCTGTTGGTTTACCTTATACCTTCCAATGATTTGGATAAGTAAGGGAAACCAAAGTGGATGATTGACCAATTGATTGCCTTTAGAAAGTGGTAGAAACCAATTGAAACTAGATGGAGAACAAGATATGAGTAACGAAAAAGAAGAGGAGAGAGAGAAGAGGAGGAAGAAGAAGTGGAGAGAGAGAGCTAAGGTTTGAAGGGGAGGAAGAAGAAGAGGAGAGAGAGAGCTAAGGTTTGAAGGGGAGGAAGAAGAAGAGGAGAGAGAGAGCTAAGGTTTGAAGGGGAGGAAGAAGAAGAGGATGAGATATAGCGGGATGTTTTCCTCTCAAGGACAAAGTTGCGAAGAAAGTCTTGATGGTGTGTGTGACATTCCACCTGTCTTAGCTAAGCGTTACATAGATATGAGTGTTCAGGCCAACACAAGCAGCTCCGGTCCGCAGCTCCCCACTACCCCCCAGTCTGTGTTCATCCTCTGGGAAGGATCCTTGCTTGCCTGGTCATGAATTTTTGGAGAAACATAAACACATAAGACGCTCGCACACACACACACACACACACACAGATTCTGAGGTGGGGAACGCTAGAGAAGTTAGACCTCTTTTGGCTACGCATTAGAGAGACCTGCCCCGTGATACACACACACACACACACACACACACACACACACACATGCAGAGAGAAGCATTACCCACAGACCAATACACACAGACGCAGAGACACACACACACACACACAGAAACACGCAGAGAGAAAGAGACACACACACACATGCAGAGAGAAGCATTACCCACAGACCAATACACACAGACGCAGAGACACACACACACACACAGAGACACAAACATAATGCAGAGTGAGACACACTCACATGCAGAGAGAGAGGCACACACAGTCTTAACTAGAATCAAAGTGATGCAAATAAAACAGCCAATTAGGCCCCAAACAAGTTTCCATGGGGATGAAATGGGGACGTCTAATTGGTGGGATAAAAGGAAGAGCACATCTGACCAAGCCACCTGATAAGTCTCTGAAAGTACACACACAACCATTCAGGCACACAAATGCACAACCTCACACACGCACACACACTCACACAGACACACACACACTCACACAGACACACACCATCTGTTGGAGATCTTAAGGGGCACTCACCCACCCTCTGTAACAAAATTCACACACAGATACCGGCACACACACACACACACACACAGATATAAACACACATGCAAGCACACACCCACATGCATACACACAGATACTTAAGCTGACACACACACTCTCAAGTAAAAACGCGTACGTTTTTGCACCGACTGTTCTTCTATATACCAGAGACGAGGCTTTGGTCACAGTGTTTAGTGGCTCTTAGGCTTATGAGAAGGCATGATTGACAATTTGCAGCAATTCTTCAAGCAGAGCTCAGCCTCAGCTAACCTCTGTCAGACCCTGTCAAAATCTTTGCTTTAGTGCCGCTGGAATACGTCGATAATTTCCTGGATAATGGGCCTACCTCGACTACGTCTGGCTCAGAACATTTCAACGCGTGCTCTTATAGCCGTAATGGCGACATTTGATGGAGAATATGTTTGCATCCCATTCTTCAAACCGATTAGCCAAGGGCTTGTTCGAACTATGATACTATCGTCTCAGCTAACACACCGATTGGAGACAAAATACCTTCGCCTAGACCAGTGGTTCCCTGCCACGGGACTGTACCAAATACTGAATTTTACCCTCCACTGAGTACTTTCTCTGAGTAACCCTTTGTGCATTTGTAAGCCTCTGGTCTAACGAGTCTCACCTGTGGACAGATCTGGAACCCCCTAGGGACCTAGTACCCCTGGTTGGGAACCACTGCCCTGAGACTTTGTGAGATGGTAGCAAGCCATTATGCATTTGTCTTGCTACCATCTCTTTTCTCAAGAGCTTCCCTGTCTTACTCTGTCTGAGTCAATGGTAGATCAGTATATAGATGGACATATTAATGCTACATTTAGGCCTGTAGTTTTATATAATACTGTGTATCCAGTACTCATAGAGTAGGTGTGCATCATATATTCATATCAGTGGAGATATTTACCTATGAGGGAATTAGCAAACATTGGCGACTCATTAAACCCGTGCAAAACTCTTTTTTGTCTTTGCACCCCAAAGGTGGAATCAGCTTCCTCTTGAACAGCATTTGCTGTCCATTTTCTTGGAAACCCCGCTTTTTCAAGGAGTGTCTACAAAGTCTTGCACCTACTGGGAGAAAAGAAGTAACGGCATGGGGGCGAAACCTTTCATGAACACATTCCACACGATTCGCCATTATTTACATGACTGAAGACATAAGAGAATTACTTTAAATACCACCGAAATGAGGGCATTTGGACATTTTGATTGGAGATGACCTTGTCGTGAAAGCATCCCCGGGCCAGTGAATAGAGGGAAGACAGATTGTACGCGGAACCATTAAGAGGACTTTTCAGAACCATATTTTTTCACACTGCGAATATATCCACGTTCTTGGTGCTATTAGAGGGCTTTGTTGTCAAAAGTTATCCCTATTTTTTTGTGGCAAATTGGCAGTTTTCTCAGCGTTAGCACGGTAGATTTAGTGGATTTCACTGCTTCACTGAGGTAGCAAGGGGGGGGGCTCAATTATCATCACATATCAGTTTTTCTACATCTTTTTTTCAGAACAGATGAATTAACAAAAGTAAATATGAGAATGAAGCTGTATGTTTAAACATAGCCGTAGAAGGATATGGTCATTTTAACTGCTTTCATTGTTCTAACACACTGTGACTGCAGAGATCAGTCTGTTGGATTGTGTGTGTGTGTGTGTGTGTGTGTGTCTGTGTGTGTGTGTGTGTGTGCGCGTGTGTGTTACTACGCTACAAAAAAACAGACATTCTCACAGGTATAAAAACACATGGCAAATCAAGACATTTTACCGATCTGTACATTACAAAAGAAATGACTTTAGACTGTACATTTTTGAAGGGGTTAAGTAAGGGTTAATGTTTCAGAGCGAGGCACATACACACAAACGTTTTAAAGCGAGGGTTAGGTTGTCAGAAGGTTTCTGTGATATTTGCATTGAAAGTATTTGTGTAGACCGACTACTTTGTGCAATTTTAACTCATTTTTTAGCATTAACAAAATTGTTGATGCTCTACACTCAATATTTTCTAGCACAGCCTTTAGGAAAAATAATTGCAGTAAAGAGCTTCCAATAGTCATTTCTGTACTGGCAGATTGGCCCAGTCTCTCCACAGGCTGGCCAATTCACAACAGTCCAGTGTTTATCCTGAACCACTCCTGGGTGCTTTTTGAAGTGCGTATGGGGTCATTGTCCAGCTGGAAGGCCCATGACGTCGGGTGGAGACCCAGCTTTCTAAAACCGGGTTCAACATTGCGCTCCAACATGTCTTGGTACTCTCCAAATTTCATGACGCCATGAACACATTCAAGGCACCCAGAGGCAGCAAAGCAACCCTAAACTATCACTGAACCTCCTCCATGTTTGACTCCGGACAAAGTCTTGTTTTCTTTGAAGGCTTTGCTTTGTTTTACTAAAACACCCTAATGTCCGAGAAGGATTGTGGGACATTCAGGTGTGTTTTGGCAAATTGCAATCAGGCTTTCTTACATCTCTCTCAGCAGTGGGTCCTGTGCCATACGACGCGCTTTAACTGAGTTAGTGACGGATGGTGCGACTTGAAACCATCATACTGTGTGTCTGAAGGTCGGCTTAAGTCTGTGAGGAAGTTGATCAAGGTTTCTGCTCCATTCCAACCGTCCTTCAGTGCAGTCTAAACTCAAGTTATTGCTTGCAGCCACGGTTGGCTACATTGGAATGGGCCTTAAACGTCTGGATAACATTACGTACGGTGGAAACAGGAACATCAAGGTCTCTGAGGATGGTCCTGAAGCCTTGAGGTTGTCCATGCTGGGCCACAATCTTGTGTCTGACCTCCTCACAGTTCTCTGGTTACATTTTTTCCCTGCTCACTGCTGTGCACACAGTGACACAAAACAGGAGGATGAGTCCTTTACTCAAACTGGTTGGATGGATGATTTTCATATTGCAAGCACCTGCAATACAACACAGGTGAGTTTAATTCCAAAATAAAAGAGAACCACCCGATTGAAATGTAATTATTTACATTACTTCTAGAAAGTGCCTATAATAATTGTACGGGCCTTTCGAGGATATGTTTTGGGAATTAGCTAAGATTTGGTAAATTATTCAGATTTTTTGGTTTTGTTTGACTGCAAACCAAGTGAATACACATGTGGATACCAAAATATTTCTGAATTTGAACAGTTTAATAGAAACATTTGCATTATTTAAATGAAATGCAGGGGTGCCAAAACTTTTGGCCCTGACTATAATCTACACAGTCAGTCCGCACACACACACAAACACACTGGAGTATATTGATAGATTTTTTAAGCAGTATCATCTCTTTTGCTAGGTCTTCCTCTCTGCACTCTGTCTCTGGTGTATCGACTCACACACACACACAAACACACACACACAGCCTGTTAGCATAGTAGAAGAATATTTTACAATGCTGTGAAAATGAAAGCAAAATTAATTATACAGAACTGTACACACAGGGAAAGGGAGGGAGGGAGAGAGAACAAGAAAGGGGGAGAGAGAGAAAGGGAGAGGGGGAGAGAAAGAAAGAGAGGAGAGAGAGAAAGAGAGAAGGGATGAGAGAGAGAAAGAAGAGATGGAGAAAGAGATATGGGGCGAGAGAGATAGGAAGAAGTTGAGCAAGAAAGAAAGGGAAAGTGAGAGGGAGAGAGAGAAAGAGGGAGAGGAGGGGTGAGTGAAGCAGCCAAGGGAGCGGGAGAGAGAAGAGTTGATTATGTTTTCCCTGCGTCAAAAAAGAGCGAAGTGTGAGAATGATGGAGAGATACTGCGTCAAGGAAAAAAGGCCATGAGAAATATTAGCCGAGAAGTGAAAGGGTGCAGTGTCCTCCAACCGTGAGTCTGTCGTGCCAGCATAACGCCCCTCTGTGTCCCCATGTCTCACACACACACACACACACACACACAGGCCATTGTCAGAGTGACCAGCATTGCCCTGACAAACACTTCTCCTCTACTGTGTCTATCACAGGGCCAACACACGCACACACACGGACGCACACGCGCACACGCTCAATGCGAAAGACGTATTAAACCACCCACACACACACACCCCCCTGAACCGAATGCTGAATGTATGTATGAGTTATTGTGCCGCTCTCACGTAGTGTGTCTCTCTGTGTATGTATGTGTGTGTGTGCGTGTGTGTGTGTGACAGCAATGTTAAGCAGTGCTAGCCTCGTGTTTAACCATCCTTTAGCGACTGGCATGAATGCAAACCGGACTAGATGGATCTCAATGATCTCTGCTGGCTCACATTGTCAGCCGCTGTCGACACGGTTGTTTACTCTGTTTGTTAATAGAGTTGCTGCTTTCGCTCCATCTCTCTCGTTTTACCACTCGACCTCTCTCTTTTTATCACTGCCTCTCTATCCCTTTACCTATCTCTGTCTATCTATCTGTGTGTCACAACGAGACAGAGGGAGAGTATAAGCGTATGAAAAGAGTGGACGGTAGAGATTCGGAGAGATAGAGGGGGAGACATTTCAGGGGGGAGAACAGAGCCAGGGATGTGACGCGGACAGGGACAGAGATAGAGGGGGAGACATTTCAGGGGGGAGAACAGAGCCAGGGATGTGACGCGGACAGGGACAGAGATAGAGGGGGAGACATTTCAGGGGGGAGAACAGAGCCAGGGAAGTGACGCGGACAGGGACAGACCTTGGTGTTACTTCACCCCTGGCTCCGGATGTCTCAATGGCCTTTTATTGACTTGTGTCATTGTCCAGCACAGCACACGAATCCCTCTTTACTGTGTGTGTGTGTGTTTGTGTGGTGATACACACTGTTCACCGTGTGTGTGTGTGTGTGTGTGTGGTGATACACACCGCCTGTCTATAAAACAGTCATCTCTTCCACTCCATAACAGCCGTCTTTGTTGAGATGGGCACCAACAGGCTGGTTCCTTCACAATACACCCAACTGTATGCTGAACTGATTTAATTACCCAGTCGTGTGTGTGTGTGTGTGTGTGTCTGTGTGTGTGTGTGTGTGTGTGTGTGTGTGTGTGTGTGTGTGTGTGTCTGTGTGTGTGTGTGTGTGTGTGTGTGTGTGTCTGTGTGTGTGTGTGTGTGTCTGTGTTTGTGTCTGTGTGTGTGTCTGTGTGTCTATGTTTGTGTGTGTCTGTGTATGTATGTGCGTGTGTATGTGTGTGTGTGTGTGTCTGTCAGCTCCCACTCTCTTCCCACTGTCCATCAAGAGACACAGCCTGTCCTTTAGAGACGGACTAGGGGACCAGGGGATTTGGGGTTAGGATTAAGGGGCTTAGGGGTTAGGGCTAAAGGGCAAGAGGCTAGCGGGAGGGGGTGTGGCTTAGGAGGGGATAGGTGTTAGGTGTTTGGGCAATAGGGAGTTCCAGAGACATTTCATGACACTCCTACATAACTCCTGTGTTGCCACAATAGTCTGGATTATTTTCGGTAGAGAGGCGACAGCCGTTTGGAAACCTGTGCTGTGGGTCACTGGGACGCAGAAATAACTCCTCCAATTTCGACGTGGGACCCTTCGAGCCAGTCGAAGGGTCCCAGCATGTGCCGGCCATGTAACATTCACACCGTTCGGGGTCCCACCCTGGCCGGGCCTGAGACCTTTCACCCCAGGGGCGGTTGGCTTGGTTACAGACAAGGGGCAGTTGGCTTGGTTACTGAGAGGGGCGGTTGGCTTGGTTACAGACAAGGGGCAGTTGGCTTGGTTACTGACAGGGGCGGTTGGCTTGGTTACAGACAGGGCGGGTGTTTTTTTTGGTTGTTTTTCATACGTGCGACAAAGACGGGCCAATCCGTCAAGCATGGATTGGTGATAAATGCCTGAGTTATAGCGACTGGCCCGCAGTTAGACAGGAGGGGTGGGAATATTGAAGACGTGCCCTTAAACAACGTGATCAGAAGTGGCAATTACATGCAGCGTTGTTAGTGCTATTTAAGTTATTTCGTAGGGACGAATGTTGGATGTTAACACAGCCAGATATGCATGGAATAATAGTAATGGCCTCTTAAACTATTTTTTTTTTTTATGAAGCGTAGTCTCCCCCTCTCAGTGAACGGAGTTTGTTTTGTCTAAGTCCATGAGAATGCCAAGTACTGAAGACTATGGAAAGACTATGGCTCTTGAGAACACTTGGAAAATGCATTTTCATCCCCAAAGCTCTATTAAAAGATCAACATCCCCTTTTTATCTAGGTTATGTTCTCAGCCCAAATTACGCGAGCATGGTCTCGTTACGGTGTAAAAACCCCTCCTGGTAGGCAGTCTGTGTTCACACTGCGTATCCGTCCTGAAACGACGTGTGGGATAATGACGCGCCATTTATTCTTCTGGAACCATTGGTCATTTTTTATTTCAAAAGAATAAAACCAAAATTCTATGTAGAAGTATACTGTTTATGGTCATTATTTACTCTGCGTTCAGGTTCATTTAATAATTAATATTTATTGATATCAGTTGGGGTGTCTGTGGTGAGCCCTTATCAAAAAGCCTTGATATTGGTGTTAATAATATGTATATATTTTATGCATGTACTGTATTTAAATTAGATGTTAATACAGCCTTTTAATTGTATGCAAATACTGTATTCTCATTATATGTAAACAGAGCATTTTAATTGTATGCAAATACAGGATTTTAATAGTATGTATTTGATGTATTTTCACATTGAATGTACTGACATTAGATGTTCCGGTTACATGGGATAACCCTAACCCTAACCCTAACATGGGACATGTCTACACAGACGTGTCATTGCTGTAACCTATTTAACCAATGTTAACAGACTCATTTTGGGATTTAATTCGTTGTTTCGGGTCAGCTTCAGAGAACATGAACGCGCCAACATGAACGCGCCAACATGAACGCGCCAACATGAACGCACCACATCACTTGCCACAGATGACGTTCTGATTGGCCAGTGAAGGACAAGCCACGACGCACCTACAACCCGTTCATTCAGCCAAACCCATTCCAAGGCAAGCGCTGCGCTCCTTGTTGGTTACTGTATATATATATATATATATATATATATATTATATTAATTCCCTCTCAGGTAAAATATATATATTATATTAATTCCCTCTCAGGTAAAATATATATATTATATTAATTCCCTCTCAGGTAAAATATATATATATATATATATATTATATTAATTCCCTCTCAGGTAAAATCTATATATATTATATTAATTCCCTCTCAGGTAAAATCTATATATATATATATATATATATATTATATTAATTCCCTCTCAGGTAAAATATATACAGTATCTCACAGAAGTGAGTACACCCCTCACATTTTTGTAAATATTTGATTATATCTTTTCATGTGACAACACTGAAGAAATGATACTTTGCTACAATGTAAAGTAATGAGTGTATAGCTTGCATAACAGTGTAAATTGGCT
Organism: Esox masquinongy; assembly: GCA_016801175.1. NCBI lineage: Eukaryota > Metazoa > Chordata > Actinopteri > Esociformes > Esocidae > Esox > Esox masquinongy. The sequence continues at coordinate 11,365 of JACXGI010017961.1, forward strand.
GTCCCCTCAAAATAACTCAACGCACAGCCATTAAAGTCTAAACCGCTGGCAACAAAAGTGAGTACACCCCTAAGTGGAAAATGTCCAAATTGGGCCCAATTAGCCATTTTCCTTCCCCGGTGTCATGTGACTCGTAAGTGTTACAAGGTCTCAGGTGTGAATGGGGAGCAAGTGTGTTAAATTTGTTTTATCGCTCTCACACTCCCTCATACTGGTCAATGGAAGTTCAACATGGCACCTCATGGCAAAGAACTCTCTGGGGATCTGAAAAAAAGAATTGTTGCTCTACATAAAGATGGCCTAGGCTATAAGAAGATTGCCAAGACCCTGAAACTGACCTGCAGCACGGTGGCCAAGACCATACAGCGATTTAACAAGACAGGTTCCACTCAGAACAGGCCTCACCATGGTCGACCAAAGACGTTGAGTGCACCTGCTCAGCGTCATATCCAGAGGTTTTCTTTGGGAAATAGACGTATGAGTGCTGCCAGCATTGCTGCAGAGGTTGAAGGGGTGAGGTGTCAGCCTGTCAGTGCTCAGACCACACGCCACACACTGCATCAAATTAGTCTGCATGGCTGTCGTCCCAGAGGGAAGCCTCTTCTAAAGATGATGCACAAGAAAGCCCGCAAACAGTTTGCTGAAGACAAGCAGATTAAGGACATGGATTACTGGAACCATGTCCTGTGGTCTGATGAGACCAAGATAAACTTATTTGGTTCAGATGGTGTCAAGCATGTGTGGTGGCAACCAGGTGAGGAGTACAAAGACAAGTGTGTCTTGCCTACAGTCAAGCATGTTGGTGGGAGTGTCATGGTCTGGGGCTGCATGAGTGCTGCTGGCACTGGGAGCTACAGTTTATTGAGGGAAGCATGAATGCCAACATGTACTGTGACATACTGAAACAGAGCATGATCCCCTCCCTTCGGAGACTGGGCCGCAGGGCAGTATTCCAACATGATAACGACCCCAACAACCCTCCAAGACGACCACTGCCTTGCTAAAGAAGCTGAGGGTAAAGGTGATGGACTGGCCAAGCGTGTCTCCAGACCTAAACCCTATTGAGCATCTGTGGGGCATCCTCAAATGGAAGCGCAAGGTCTCTAACATCCACCAGCTCCGTGATTTTGTCATGGAGGAGTGGAAGAGGACTCCAGTGGCAACCTGTGAAGCTCTGGTGAACTCCATGCCCAAGAGGGTTAAGGCAGTGCTGGAAAATAATGGTGGCCACACAAAATATTGACACTTTGGGCCCAATTTGGACATTTTCACTTAGGGGTGTACTCACTTTTGTTGCCAGCGGTATAGACATTATTGGCTGTGTGTTGTGTTATTTTGAGGGGACAGCAAATTTACAGTGTTATACAAGCTGTACACTCACTACTTTACATTGTAGCAAACTGTCATTTCTTCAGTGTTGTCACATGAAAAGATATAATCAAATATTTACAAAAATGTGGGGGGTGTACTCACTTCTGTGAGATACTGTATATATATATATATATATATATATATATATATATATATATATATATATATATATATTATATTAATTCCCTCTCAGGTAAAATATATATATATATATATTTCTGACCCACATCAAATATTATATCCCGTTACAGACTTCCTTGTTTAATGTAGGCATAACCCCTCACAACTTAAGTTAAGGGTGTGGGTTTTGGGATGGATTGAAACAGAAGCAACTATTAAGTTTAGGCATTTATTCTGACTGGTTTGGGTGAGGGTTAAAACAGAAAAGGTGTGCCCAGCACCAGGATTGAACCAGTGTGCCTCAGGGCTGGAGACCAGATGTTATGCCCATCCGCCATGCCAATCCACAGCAACACCCTTGACAAGCTTGACAGTAATAGCTGACATTCTGGGGACTTAAACAAACATCTAATTCAGCCTTGTAAATGGTGTGATCCCTGTGTGTGTGTGTGTGTGTGTGTGTGTGTGTGTGTGTGTGTGTGTGTGTGTGTGTGTGTGTGTGTGTGTGTGTGTGTGTGTGTGTGTGTCTGTAGTTTTAACAAATGGTTACATTTATATGGACAACCCACCCACACATCCACACACATACACACACAAAAGACTTAAGCTGATCCAACATTTGTTCATTCGTCCTTTGAGCTGGCGTCTCACGTTTCCCCTCCAACCCCCTCATCCCTCCATCCATCCCTCCATCCCTCCATCCATCCCTCTGTCCTCTTTTGTCGTCCATTGTTTTAGACGTTCTCCTCTAGCCGGACGTTTATACCACACAATGATAGCTGATCCAGAGTCTCTTCTCTCTGTGAACAGTGATTTGGTGTGATTGTGTGACTCGAGGCGTACAGCTGGGAGAAAGGGAGAGCTTAGAGAGAGGCTGTCTGTGTGTGTGTGTGTGTGTGTGTGTGTGTGTGTGTGTGTGTGTGTGTGTGTGTGTGTGTGTGTGTGTGTGTGTGTGTGTGTGTGTGTG
>JACXGI010017962.1:0-13809 GCA_016801175.1 Esox masquinongy
CCTTGAGGGGGAAAAATAAAAAACTCACAATAACCTGGTTGCATAAGTGTGCACACCCTTAAACTAATACTTTGTTGAAGCACCTTTTGATTTTATTACAGCACTCAGTCTTTTTGGGTAGGAGTCTATTAGCATGGCACATCTTGACGTGGCAATATTTGCCCACTCTTCTTTGCAAAAGCGCTCCAAATCTGTCAGAGTGCAAGGACATCTCCTGTGCACAGCCCTCTTCAGATCACCCCACAGATGTTCAGTTGGATTCAGGTCTGGGCTCTGGCTGGGCCATTCCAAAATGTTAATCTTCTTCTGGTGAAGCCATGCTTTTGTGGATTTGGATGTGTGCTTTGGGTCGTTGTCGTGCTGAAAGGTGAACTTCCTCTTCATCTTCATCTTTCTAACAGATGCCTGAAGGTTTTGTGCCAAAATTGGTATTTGGCACTGGTATTTAGAACTGTTCATAATTCCCTCCACCCTGACTAAGGCCCCGGTTCCAGCTGAAGAATAACAGCCCCAAAGCATGATGCTGCCACCACCATGCTTCACTTTGGGTATGGTGTTCTTTGGGTGATGTGCAGTGTTGTTTTTGCACCAAACATACCTTTTGGAATTATGGCCAAAAAGTTCAACCTTGGTTTCATCAGACCATAACACATTTTCCCACGTGGGGGACTTGATGTTTGTTTTTGCAAACTTCAACCGAGCTTGGATGTTTTTCTTTGTAAGAATAGGCTTCCGTCTTGCCACCCTACCCTATAGCCCATTCATATGAAGAATACGGGAGATTGTTGTCCCATTAGCACACAGCCAGTACTTGCCAGAAATTCCAGCAGTTCCTTTAATGTTGCTGTAGGCCTCTTGGAAACCTCCCTGACCAGTTTTCTTTTCGTCTTTTCATCAATTTTGGAGGGATGTCCAGTTCTTGGTAATGTCTCTGTTGTACCATATTTTCTCCACTTCATGATGACTGTCTTTACTCTGTTCCATGGTATATCCAATGCTTTGGTAACTCTTTTGTACCCTTCTCCTGACTGATTTCTTTCAACAATGAGATCCCTCTGATGCTTTGGAACTCTCTGCAGACCATGGCTTTTGCCCTGACATGCAACTAAGAAAATGTCAGGAAAATCCTACTAGAACAGCTGAACTTTGTGATTAATCAGAGTCACTTTAAATGATGGCAGGTGTGTAATGACTTCTATTTAACATGGGTTTGAATGTGATTGGTTAATTCTGAACACAGCCACATCCCCAGTCATAAGAGGGTGTGCACACTTATGCAACCAGGTTATTGTAAGGTTTTTATTTTTCATTTTTCCCCCTTGAAGATTTCAGTTTGTTTTTCAATTGAATTGTTCACATTATAGGTCACATTAAAAGTGGAAAAAGTTCTAACGTAATTTATCTTTGTCTCATTATTTTACATCACAAAAACCTGGCATTTTCACAGGGGTGTACAGTGGATATAAAAAGTCTACACACCCCTGTGAAAATTTGTGAACATCTGTGGGGTGATCTGAATAGGGTTGTGCACAGGAGATGTCCTCACAATCTGACAGATTTGGAGTGCTTTTGCAAAGAAGAGTGGGCAAATATTGCCACGTCAAGATGTGCCACGCTAATAGACTCCTACCCAAAAACAATGAGTGCTGTAATAAAATCAAAAGGCGCTTCAACAAAGTATTAGTTTATGGGTGTGCACACTTATGCAACCAGGTTATTGTGAGTTTTTTATTTTCCCCCCTCAAGGATTTCAGTTTGTTTTTCAATTGAATTGTTCACGTTATAGGTCACATTAAAGGTGGAAAAGGTTCTGACATGATTTATCTTTGTCTCACTCTTTTACATCACAGGAACCTGGTATTTTAACAGGGGTGTGTAGACTTTTTATATACACTGTATTACCAGTTCTCCAAGGGTATGCAAACTTTTGAGCACAACTGTACATAGGCATGCAGATGCCCTTTATCAGCATCCATCACTCCTATATTCCAGTGGCACGTTGTATTTTCCAATTCAAGTTTATCATTTTAAAAGGCTAATTGATCATCAGAAATGTCATGTCTCCCTCTGGTGCTGATCCTGCCCCTGGTCTGTCACAGCTCCAGTGATCTACATCGACGGCCTTTTAGTTACCACCATTTCCCATCCATCTTGAACGCACCCCAGACTGTCCTGTTTCATGATTCACACCTGGTTTTTATTTCCTCATCAATACGTGTATAAATGGTCCCTCTGTTTCCCTGTATCTTTGTGCTGTATTACAAAGGTTCCGTTACATGTTTAGTATATCTTTTTTTACTCCAGACCCACCATAGAGCTGTAGCTCTGTATCCGGGAAGTGTCCCATTATTTCATCTTTTGTTTGTCTATGCTGCGCTGTAGCGGTCCTTTTCTTTATCAGAGGTTAAGTCTCCTCTGAGTGTGTTGTTTCAGTAGAAATAAACCTGTTGTATTCATTGCAATCATGCGCCTGACTCCAACTCATTATACTCACCGAGACAAGAAAACCTTTTTGCAGTTATGTTTGCACAGCTGAAAACTGTTGTGCTGATTAAAGAAGCAATAAAACTGGCCTTGAGACTAGTTGAGTATCTAGAGCATCAGCAATTGTGGATTTGATTACAGGCTGATTGACTTCATTGAATAGTACCCGCAAAACATCAGTCTCAACGTCAACAGTGAAGAGGCGACTCCAGGATGTTTGGCCTTCTAGAAAAAGCCCTATCTCAGACTGGCCAATAAAAAGAAAAGATTAAGATGGGCAAAATAACACAGACACTGGACAGAGGAAGATTGGAAAAAAGTGTTATGGACAGACAAATCTACGTTTTAGGTGTTCACGGATCACAAAGAAGAACATAAGATGCTAGAGAGCTTGAGGCCATCTGTCAAACATGGTGGAGGCAATGTGATGGTCTGGGGGTGATTTGTTGCTGGTAAAGTAGAAGATTTGTACAGGGTAAAAGGGATCTTGAAGGAAAGTTATCACTCCGTTTTGCAATGCCATGCTATACCCTTTTGACAACAGCTCAACCCAAATTAGCTGTTTTGGGAGCAGTTTGACCATACGGTCTGTAAGAAGTTTCCATCAAGCCAATCCAACTTGTGGGAGGTGCTTCAGGAAACATGGGGTGAAATCTCTTCAGATTACCTCAACAAATTGACAACTAGAATGCCAAAGGTCTGCTAGGCTGTAATTGCTGCAAATGGAGGATTATTTGATGAAAGCAATATTTTTACTTTGAAATGATTATTTCAGTTAAAAATCATTATTTCTAACATTGTCGATGACTGTAATTCATTTTTCTCTATTTGCTATTCAAACTAATTTAATGTATGTTTTCATGGAAAACAAGGACATTTCTAAGTGACGTCAAACTTAGGGTAGTGTATGTTGGACATTGTCAGGGTAGTTTTTTTTCATTAAGCCCAGAAGTTTTGTCTAGTTTTCATTTAGTCCCCGGGATGTTTATTAGACTTTCATGGAATATTGTTTTAAGGTCCCATACAGTTTATTTTTTTGTAATACCTAGCTCGTTTATGTTGGTCGTAAAAAATGTCTGTTGTTTTTACTGTTGCCAAGACTTTCATGGTCCCGATTGGTGAACCCCTCATCTGTTCACAAGGCAAAGTTAGAAACGCTGACATTAACAATGCTGTTAACATAGTGTCGTAAAGGAAAGGTTCGCTATTTTTGATCCTGGAGCCTTTTTTCGGATTATCTTGCCTAATCCTGGACTGTGGAGACATTATTTTTTGGAATTAATACAGCTTTGAGAGTTCATGATTTTTCCTGCAGTCTCTTTCTAGGCTAAATTGGAACTGAACAGGGCAACCAATGTAGCGTTTGAAAATATATGATACATTCAGTTTTCCAAAATGGGAAGGTCACGGTATATTGATATAAATCTCTGTATGTTCTCCTGAAAAAATTGTGCCAAAACGAGCATTGTATCAATTCAATTGTTATGTTCTATGTGAAACCGAACTATTTTTTTCATAAACAATGTACTACCTCACAACATCTGTAAACTTCCACACTCGAGCTAACAACACGGTGCTGTTACAAAACAGCTGAACTATGGTGCAGGACCTCATTGGAGTTTCTAGCTGGCAACAAGCACAATTTACGGTATTTATCCAAAGTGTTTTGAGAATGTGCAGTCCCCTATAGTGTTAATAAAATTAAATCTAGCTAAATATGTAAAAGACAGGCCGTCATTCCGGAATGTTGTCAGTCAGGGATAACTGACATGGCCGTTCCCAACAGTATCAAAGCAGTATCGCGCCAATGCTCCGTATTAGTAATAATTTCAGTACCTACCCATACTATTCATGCAGAACGGGACTTACGACAGAATTATCCAAATAGCTATTACAGTACACGCCTACTTACAGAATTGTGTGTTGTCTGTTTGGTCCCTCCACCCTCTGCCCCTTCCAGTTTCGGACATTTTTGTTTGAGCTAGTACTAGTTCATACTAGCTAGCGAGGGCTACAGTTTAGTAAACAAACCCGGTTTGCCGGATAAATCCTACTCGCAGACTGATTCACGTTGGTTTACCAGCAGCTAATAAAACTTGTTGGCATTTTTGAGATAGTAGTTTACACTAGCTAACGTGAGCTACAGTTTTGTAAACAAAAAAGCCAGTTACGGATACAGCCTCCTCACAGACAGATTCATCGGCGCGGCACCTGCTTATCGATTTTCCAGAAAGAATAAACCGCGATAACCATTGAAACAATGCTCGTTTTGACATTTTTTTTTTCGGAGAACATACAGAAACCAATATCAATATACCCTGGCCTTCCTGTTTTAGAAAACCGAGTGTATCATATAATTTCGCACGCTATATCCGTTGCCCCGTTGACTTTCATTGTTACTGGTAGAGGCTTCATTTAAAAACATTGTAAACTCTCAAAACAAGAGTAAACTAATGTTTGTCAAAAAACACCTAGAAGCACCTGTCAATACTCATCAGGACTCTTGGAAATATTTTCTATGGACAGATATAATATGTAGCTTTTAAAAAGTGTAGCTTTTCAGGCAAAATGGGTCAAGTTAAACCAAACACTGCATTCTAAAGTGTTGACTCCATGTCAACGGTCAAGCATGGTGGTGGTAGTGTGATGTTTTGAGCATGCTTTGCTGCATCAGGAGCTGGGTAACATCCGTGCTGCTCTGTATCACATATTTTATTTACTTATATTTATTTTACTGTATATAGAGCAGTTCATACTCAAAGCCTATAAAGTGCTGAGTTAAATGATTAAATTCATCCACAGTGATGTGAGAGAGTGGTCAACTAAAAAAGGAATGGTTTGGTTGTAGTCACTGCAGGAAAAGGTGGAGCAACCAGTTATTTAGTGTAAGGAGGTGATCACTTTTTCACGCTAGAACATTGGGTGTTGGATTACTGTTTAATTACTAAAAATGATAACTTTGGGTTTTTTTTAAATATTGTTTTTTTCCCTTAAGTCTCCTATTTAATGTTAGGTTTTGAATGAAGTCCTGAAAATATTAGTTGACTACAAAATACTGTATGAGAGAAAATCAGTAAGTGGGCTGTGCAGTTTTGTCATCTGTCTAGGATCCAGTAACAATATAAAGTGATCTTTGAACCCAGTGACCAACTTTGAACCCAGTGATCTGTTTGGTTTCATGGGACCCTCAGCAGCTTTTATGCTGTCCTCCGGAGAGCAGATAAATATGTATCATTTAACATTTGGTGGATCTTGCTGGTCTTAGCAAAAATATTTACATTTGATGTTGTCATTAAGAGGTGTTATTACTGTGCCACTTAAAATATCATAGACATCTTTAAAAGGTCTCACATTATATTCATGTTTCACGCATTTACATTTTCAAAACTGATTCATGATAAGCCTGTATCCATTTCTGTTATATTCATGGTTTCTTAATAGATTGAATATGTATGATTTTTTGTGTAGTACACTTTGTCACTGTCCATCCAGATGCTTAGGACTAGAATTTTCTAGTCTGATAGGCGAGAATGAAAAATAAACTGGGTTTGATTATTTTGGTCTGGTTCATCATGTGGTTCAGTTCTGTAGGTTGTGTTACTGTGGTGAATGCTAATGAGTGCTGCCAACACCCTCTGCTGAAATCCTTATCTATACAGGGAGAGAGAGAATGAGAATATGAGAAAGGTAGGGCGAGAATAGAGTGCTGGGGCCACAGGCGAGGGGAAGGAAAGTGAGAGATGTACGGGAAGGAGCTGAGCACATAGTATAGAAAGAGAGCGTGAGGAATGCAGTATGGAGAAAGTGCACAATTAACACACAGCCAAGGAGGGCGATTGTGTCTATTAGGTAATTACAGATGTCAGCGGCAGGGCAGAGTGTGTGTGTGTGTGTGTGCATGTGCATTTTCCTTTGTGTAATTTATTGTGCGTGTGTGCACCCCATTGCCGACATGCCTTGCTGTGCTAGTCATTACAGCTTTCCAGCTAATAACACATTACATTTTGAATGTCACAGGTGCTTTGCTGACCTGTATTACATGACAGTGAACAGAAAGCAGCTCTCACAGCTTTTCTCCCTTGCAGGAACAGCGGAATTAATATTAGCTGTTATTCCATAACAGCCCGTGTTGGTTTTGTTGAATTATTTTGAAGGCAGAAGAATCAGAGTCACTACAGTGGATATTAAATTAACAGGTACACACAGACTTTGTAGCTAAATCTGTATGCATCACACTAAAGTGCGCTGGTTCTGTCTCAAACGTATTTAGATGTAGCAAGGGATTCCTTCATGAAGGGAAATTGCCAATGACAAGGTTTAGTCTGGAAAATACTCTAAACCCTGGGTGGTTTTGCGGAGACATTACTTTAAAATGTGGGTCTAGTTAAAATGGTTAGGGCTGAATCTCTGCTTCTCCCTCCTGAGCTGACCTGAATTCAGTGGCTGTGGTTTCGCCCACTGTGGTTGAGATCAAGTGTAGTGTTTGATGGACAAAGGCTCAAGATTAGATTATTTTCTTTCATTTTTCATCATAGTATTGTGCTCCTATATACTTAGCCTCTTTCATATAATCTATTTTGATCTTCATTATATATAACCCAGTGTTTTCTTTGATGTCACTGCCCATTTAGAACATTACAGTAATACTAACCCCCTAGTTATTCTTGATTGCATTACCAGAAATGGTTTGGTGAGTGAGAGAGAGAGATTAACGCACTCTGTTTGTGCAGGCGTACGTTCACCATGTGCAATATCTCAGACACCACTGGCCCTATTTTGAGGGAATGTTGGTAAATAATATTCCTCACCATAGAGATACGTGATTTACTAAGTGAGGGTGTAGCGGCACTATAATGAAGAGCGTTTGAAAATGCTAACTTTGCAAGGTCATACCACTCACATCGTTTTACCTAAAGTTGTGAAATGTGGTACATCTGTCCCTGTTCTCATTAGAAACACATTTGCCTCAGGAAACCACGCTGTCTGCCATGATGGATTTTCTACTATTTGAAAAAGGAAGTTATAGCTCAGACACCACTGCCTGATTTGTCCTAGACCTGGGTTAAAGATGTATTATAGAAAACATTCCAATATTACACTAACTGGCTCAGAGGGGCAGTGCATCCTTCATGGGGGATGACGTATTTACTGTTCCCTTGTTATTGGTCCCTTAAGTAGCACTCTATCCAATGGACAGCAGAAAGCGTGCAAGAAAGCATTGGCACAAGTTTATGAGGACATTTCTGTTGTTAGACTCTCAGATAGTATAACTTTTGTCAAGGAGAGAAAGAGAGAGGGCACAGTTAGAGACCAATAAATTACAAGAACGAAAGAACAAAATATTTCAACCATGCTACTCAATACCACACACTGAAAGTGCCCGTATGAACAGCAGTGTTAATAGTGCTAACAGACTGCAGCCTGTACTGAAGCTGTGGTCTGATGTCCTTGTTGACTGTCACTAAGAGAACCCTGGTCGGAGGCTGAGCAGGCTCTTATGAATACTCATGAGGCCACTGCTGTCGACACAGAGGAGATTCGCTGCAAAATGGTGCTCTCATTTTTTAAAGTCCTCTGGATGAATGATTTATGATTTACAAGGCTTGCCATTTAGTAATTGTTCTCTAATAAGCTCCTTGAATGGCATGATTAAGTGGAGGCTTGCTGCGTTCCTGCTTGCTGTTTTAACTGTAAAACACTGGTTAATATGCAAAGCACAGCCAGGCATGCATGAAGCACGGCTCCGACTGTATCCATCAACCACGGTGTGATACCCTGCTTTCACACTGTACAACACTCCTATCAGATGCCACAATCACATTTCACATCTCAGTCACATCCCCACCCTGAGTCTCTGAACAGATTCCGGAAACATTTGGCTTCATAAATGAATTATGCATGGAATATGGACTGAATTTATTTGATTGCGGGGAGCTTAACTTCATCAGGGTCATTTTCATATTCTGTCTGTTCAGAATCAATTGACTGCTAGAGGGATGTGTTGGCATATCATGGCAAGAATGACACTTAATCACAAAAGATATGAAACTCAGTTTAACATAATGTCAAAATTTCCTCACATTGGGTTACGGCAGTATTGTTCCTTTCAGGGACATTTCTCTGAAGACAAGTTCCTCCCACTGTAATATGACACGTGTTGTAAGGAGGTGAGAGAGAGTATCTTCCAGCTCTTCTGTCCAGGCCCAGTTAACCCCCTGGTGCAGGTGACTTCACTATTTTCATTATCTCACTGAGGTGCTAAGCTTTCCATTCTGTCCAAGCCAACCTGGCCTATTATAGCCTCCACCTTGTTATTCCCCTAAGCAAGCTCTGATGGTCTTTACCCACCTGCTTGGAGACAACACCTGGTAAACAATTAAAACACAATGTTGGGCACGAGAGGTGATGTGCATAGAACAAACAATTCAAACACACACTATAATAATATACACACACTATGTTGATGGAAGTATCAAAGAGATGTCAGTGGCAAACGGTATTTCTGTTAACCTTTGTGCTGTGGGTGAAAAGGAAAGGGCATCCCTGGCGTAAGTTGCTTCTGAATAGTGATAACTCTGTGGATGCCCTCGTGTATCTGCTTACAGGGAAATAAATAATATATACGCACACATATATAAGGATGGATGTGGAAGGAAGGATGTGAAACATTTGACAAATAATTTATTTTGTACGCATTTAGAAATGTGTATGTGTTACATAATTCATTTCAATTTATTTCCAACACATTCAGAGATTTAGAAATATATAGCATGTTGTTCGTCTTTGACATGTACTTTATATTCTTCCCATGATCGTTTTGCGGTATGGAGGGTAATACTCTGCAGGGCTTGTGTCTTATGATGTTGATCACTTGGCTGTGTTGAGGTCATAGAATGTTTACTAGGGATGAGTCAGAGATAATGAATTAAGTCCTCAGCTCTGATTGGTTGATATTCTGTTAATGATGTATTCTCCGATTTCTGGCCAGTGGTTCTAATGTCATGTACAGTATGTGCCAATATGTGCCCCGTGTCATCAAAATCACTTGTATACAAACTTGGAATTTCATGTATACGAGTGGGACAGGGATTCTTATAGATTGGGCACATATAAACCACTTATTACACATCTAGCACAAAATGGGAGGTTTAAAATAGTTTGTTATTTGAAAAAGTCCTGGAATACATCTTTAGCACAGTTGTGAAAAATTATGGTTATTTCAACTCTGTTTCCATCACCAGGACTTTAATGGAATTGATCTCTTTGTAATTGAAATCTTACTGCAGTATGCTACCGTGTAGAGATAGATAAGAATTGGTGCACTAGTTTTATTTTGGGTGCCTGTGGATACACTAAATAGCACATTTAGTGTGTTATCTCACCAGAATGCGCACACTTCTGTTTTATTCTATGTTTAAGGACCTTTCCAGATCTTGGCAGTACGTATAGAACTGTGCATGGCATTTTATTAATGACCAAAATTTGCATCTGTGTTTGTATGTATGCATGTATGGGTTAAGGGCAATTTAACAAATACTGTGCAGAGTCTATGCCAGTCTGGAGAAGTTGCTTTCTGCTGCCTGTGTAATGTACAATCAAAGGGAATGAGTGGCATGGCAATAAAAACATGTCAGGGAGGAAGGAAGCTTAACAAGATGTCGCTGGCTCAGAGAGCGTCCAAGGAGGAAATGAAGAACCAATGGCTTTATTTTCCTTTTTTCTTTTTTTTTCATAAAATATATTATATAAAGCTTTATTTCTGAGAGACTGGAGAGGCGGTGAATGATAGAAAAGAACAGTCAGTGCTACAGTTTTAGTGGCCTTCAAGAAGAGGCTTTATAGTAGTTAGAATGAGTGAAGAAGTTGAGCGAAGAATAATGCATGGAGTCTCTGATATACTTTCTATGCTGATTCTCTGAACCTCTATACTGTTCCAAACACACTGCCAATCAAACTGCATATATCCTGCACAATGATGTCTAAATAGTACTGTTAGCACTGTCACCCTTTAGTTGTGCCCCACAATGAAATCAATGGAGGACCATGGATCAGTCCATGCCCTTATGTACATTGGTAGTTTGTCAGACACCACTGGCCACATTTTGATTACATTTTGGTGAATAATGCGTCTTGCAAAGAAGATCCAGCATTTACATAATTACAATGATTGGCCCAAGGTGAGCTGAAATTCATTAGTGAAACACAATGTGTCATTGGCCCAAAGGAGGATGCGGCATCATTTGTGTGGGACGACATCTTCACAGATGCTTTGATTATCTTGTGTTGGCTTTAGAGAATAGTATAAGTTGAGTTTATTTATTGTCATGTCCTTCCTCCCTCTGTTTCTCTTTTGTACCCCTCTCTTATTTCTCGACCTCTTTGTTTCTGTCTCTCCCCCACTATTCTCCCCAATTCTCACGCTGTTTCTGTATCACCGCTTCTCTCTCTGTTTCCTTCTCTCTCTTTCTTTCTCTCTCTGTTTCCTTCTCTCTCTGACTCCCTCTCTTGGCAGCTACATTCCATTAATCCTTCAAAGATAACTGATGACTGCCATGCCGAGTTTCTTCTTTATTTATTTATCTGTTTTATTTATGATTGGCCTCCCTCTGGATAGGAAGGCGTGCAATTCCTAACATAATGTTATATTTCCTGGCCTGTCCTCAATGACACAGAAAAACACAGCCATTCTTTAAAAGCCCAATGCTACAGTACCTAGAGGGCAAATAGATGTTGTCCCAGTTCTGGGCTGGCTTGGTACCATTTTTAATAATCTTGTTGCAGATGCAGGTTTCTGCGTTTTGTTTTCTCAAAAGCAATATTTTTCCAGAAAAAGCAATACTCCCCGAAATTGAAAAGGCGAGGGACCAACATTATAATATTTCTTCTGTAATTTCAGTTGGGTTTTAAGACAGATTGCAAGGGCTTCAGACACCAAACGTGCACTATCCCAACCCGTGAGCTCCCTATAATAGTATACATGGCTTTTGAAGACATTGTAGTAGGGGGGAGAGTAGAGGCCGCTTTGGTGCGACAGGTGCTGACAATAGGCTGCACACGACCTATTCCATGGACAGCCATTTGTGAGGAATAACCAAAGCCAGATTCTAATCCCATGGAGATCTCTACAGTTACTGTGTACAAGAGCATCAGAACATCTCCTTGAAGTGCTCTCTCCCAGCAAGGACGCAGTGAAGCATATCTGTCTGTCTGGTATTGGTTCCTTCCCGGGCACAAAGGCGTGCGATTCAGCGTCAGATCTTCCATAGTCCCAGGGGGTGATATCATAAAACTCTTCATAGTCTTGGTGCACCTCAGGAGGTACACAACACCACCAACACAGCCCTCCTCTCCAATGAAACTCTTTCCCTCTTAGTATCCACTTCAAAGTGGAAGAATACAGAGGCTACTGTGGATTTTGTTTTCAGATCAAACGTGGAAATGCTTTGTTATTCCAGTGTTGGACATAATGTGTCATACTTGTGATGTGTGTTAGGGATAATAGCCCTTAAAGTCAATGAAAAACAGATATCCCTCAAGACAGATCATATGGAACTCAATCACTTTTATTTTACTCCATTTGATGCTTTGGAATGAACTCCCTTTCAGTGATCAGCTCATTAGATATTTGATTAGCCTATTTATCTTCAATCAGCCTGTTTTTAGTCTTTGAAGGAAGCGTGTTTGTTTTTGTCAAGCTCAAGTAGGCCACCATCTCTTTCTTAATGAGCCAGATTGTCCACATGAATATTTCAGTCTTATTTGCAGAGACAATACCCCCTCCACGGGCACACACACATATTTAACTTAGCTATATAATTGAGGACATTTTGCCCCTTTTAAACCTGAACTTTACCACAACCACTAATCACTAACCCTAATTCGTTACCCTAAACCGATTCCATAAAAAGGAAATAGTATTTTTCCTGGCAAATTTTCCTTACTTTACAATCCTTGTGGGGATTTTCTGTGAAAACACACAGGCAGTGGTGTCATTTGCTGACAATGGGAGACACCACCTCATCTCGTTATCCCTCATCTCAGCCTCCCCAGTCTCGATCAGCCTCATTATCTATCTCTCCCCCACAAACAACTCCAAACTATGGGACAGTTCACAAACACCCTTTACACCCTTTCCCTTTTTCCATCTGTCTCCTTCTCTCTCTCCCTCTTGTGTGCTCTCCTTCTCTATCTCCCCCTTGTGTTTCTGGGCCCTGGGCTGACATTGCGTTTTGACGGAAGTAGATGTGAATCTGGGCATGCTGACTGCTGTCACACAGTGTGATGCGGGAAAGGGAGGAGCCGTCGTAGAAGACACACATACGTGTGCACAACCGTTACAAATATTTATTCCTGACATTCTTGGCAGACAAGTCTCAGTCAATTCTTACAGCTTTTTGAAATTTTACAATACAGGACGTGGTCTGAATAAACCTTCTGTGTACATGTCATTTTTCTTGCTCCTCTTGCCCCTCGTTGTCTGTCCTCGGTGTCCTTCCTCCTTCTGTCCTCATGGCCAACGTCGGTGGTCAGGCATTGCCATCAGCCTTCAGCCATTGAGGGAACACATCCCTGGAAGTCAATCAAAGCTGTTACACTGTGTTGCATCGCGTGACATGCCAGCATCCGAGCTCAACAATCCCAAAGGTTTGATTGTCAGTGGGTGACGTGAACACTAAGAAAAGTGCTTTTGGTTGGTTTCTGGTACAAGCAGGTAGAAAGTCTGTCATGTGCAGTGTAGCTGAAGTGTCAATCTTCTGCAGGTCTGTCTCTGTGTGGTAGTATTACCATTTACTACATTAATTGTCATGCGCTATGGTCCCAGAGTGCATATTCTGCTACACTATGGCCATATGTGTCTTGCGTTGACATCAGCCATTGAGGGAATGTTTCCCTTGAAATCAATTAAACCTATTCTACTGTCCGAGTTGCGTTGTGTGTTTTTACGATGGCGTTGTCATTCTATCCTGAAAATTGAAGTAATGAGGGAAAAAAAGTTGCTTTAGGTTAGTTTCTGCTGTAGCAGGTAGAAAGTCCCATCCACCCTGACTGTGATGGCAACTCAATGGGACGTGTGTTGTGTAGCTGAAGTGTCAGCCGTTCAGTCATCTTCTTTTCACTCTGCAAGTGCTCCGTAAAGTCTATAAAACAGTTTTAGTGTCCGTAGGATTCACAGGACCTGCCATCCCCTCAGCCAGGAGCAAACACTTGACGTGGCTTGTTTGTGCTGTAGAAAGGGGGAAATTGGGCTGTGGAAGGAGAAAAGGTTGAAGAGATTGAAAGGGTGGAAAAGAGGACGGGGCAGTGGGGGGGGGGGGTGTACGTGTG
>JACXGI010017964.1:0-13830 GCA_016801175.1 Esox masquinongy
TGGAGGCACATTCAGACATAGTTAAGTTTATTACATTCTGAATATTATTTTATTTATTTCATTTATATTATGTATTATAACAGTTAACTGTGATTATGGATATGGATTCATGTTGACATATATATTAGAACTGTCTTTTTCAACCTAATTACTATTTTATTTATTTAATCTTATTAATCTTTTATTGTTACTACTGTATATACATTCTTAAAAATTACAACAGAAAAAGTGTACAAATGTGAAGGAAATGACAATAAAAGTACGATGGGGGATTGAGGGATGGGTAGAGAGAGCAGTAGAAGGCTCTGAAAACAAAAATTGCTGACATTACGACTTCCCTTTGTAACTTGAGTGAAATACTTTTTGTGGTACAGTCAGGTGGTCATGAGCTACTAAAATAAAGTATGCCAGACTTTGCAGTCCCAAGGGGGGGGTAATTTCGGCAGGCAGGAAAATGGCCTTGCCGAAATTACCGCCCCCCCCAAAAAAAACTGTCTTAAAATTGTGACTAGAGTCAAATACTTTTTGTGGCACTACTGATTTTGGCAGGCAGAATATGGTCTTATCCTAATTTGACTCTATAGTTACAATAGGAGCACATTATAAATTTAATTTATAAAATTATATAAACATTTCCGAGCAATGATGGCTGAATTATTATCCTTACATTTTAGAAAACACTAGTCGAATAAGAAATGGGAGATATGGCAACGATTTGGTTATAGTAATATACTTGAAATAAATAGCTAACCGAAAACTGCAGACAGTGCCTTCCCACGCGATCAACCTGCCCTAAAAAATCTAATGAAACGCAGCCTAACGTAGTCATCGATTGCTGCCTTGATGTACACAATTAAATTAAAGCTTTTTGCTACGAAGACCAGTGAAATATGTAGGCTAAACAGTCCTGTCAACAAGCAAACAAGTCGTAGCAATGAGAATTGACAGAGTGCGCGTTCACGCGAAGGGGGGAGATTTTCGGCTCTTTCCTCTGTATCACAAAGGGAGGAATTAAATATTGAAAGCTCATACTTGATTATTCAATTTAACACATTTGAGTGAATTTATAGCTCAACATGCTTTGACATTTGTTGTTCCAGGGTCAATATTAGACAAAAATATTTTCCTAGGGATATCATAGTGAAAATGATGAACCCTCGTGTTGAGCCCAGTAAATTGTGATCCCCAAAATTAAAATATTAATTGCAGGTGACGAAAGTTAATCTTCGATGTATCAATAGGAGAATATCACAGGGTATCACAACAAAGGTGGGGCTGTAATACTGTGAAACCCCATTGTTCTACTACTATTATGCATAATATCCACGTTTTCTGAAATTACAATGCAAAAATGCATTTAACCGAATCTTATGTACTATCTTTAAATGTATGGGAATAAGCGCGCGCTTGAAAGGAGACCACATTTCCCACCTATCAACGTGCTTCACTGGATCTGACCCCACCCATCTCATATACCGCATCTTGCGCGGAGCAGGCTGGGAAAAATAAAGCATCTGGATTTGATTTAATTCAAAAGCGCTGTTTTGCAGGTCAGTTGTACTGTTGCCTGCCAGCAATCTGAGTGAAACTGACAGCTAATATATTTGTAGTGAGTCTGCAATTATAAATATTATATGACGTTGACATGCGTTGTGCCGTTCTGGTGTTTATGCTAAAGGCAATTGATAACAAGGATTTTACCTGCACTCGGATGCTCAAGGAAGAAGACATCGGATCGTTACGGAGGCGATACTGAACTGAACGAAGAATGTAGTATCGTAATATTATTCTGAATAGACATTTTTGTGACTATCTGTATGTTTGGATAGCTCGCTGCCAACTGACGTAAATAGACAGAGGTTTTTCTTTCTCTGTTTTAATAGAAGTGAATCAATGATGGATGAAGGTTCACAGATACTTGAGTCCGAGGATGCTGTCATTATTGTGGAGAACGAAGCAGAACCAGTTCAGGAGGAGATCAGCAATATGCGGCCAGCCACCTTGAATTTTCTGGACACCTGTCCCGTGTGCCAATTGAACTTTCACAGTCGCGAACCCAAACTTTTGCCATGTCTGCACTCTTTCTGTAAAAAGTGCTTGCCATCACCTTCGAGGAATTTGGCTATGCCTGACACGAACTCGCAGGTTGACAGCGCAACGAAACCACGTGAGCGGCCCTTGTTTACAAACAATAGATACTCGAGGCAGTGCCAATGGAGTGTAAAACATCTGTGCAAGTGCAAAGGCACTGAAGAATCAAAGCACTATAGAATCCCTGCTGATCATTGAGATTTATCTTTAATCATTATGTGTTTTAAGACATTGCACAGGTTAGAAACATAGTGGGTGGGTTTGGATGTGGAAGACTAGGTGGTGGGGTTTGGGAGTCATGTCTCTGAGACGACTGTTATTGTGCTCTCTTGGAGAGTCAAACAATGTGTGAAACTTCATTCACTAAATGTATGCATATTGTCTGTTTATCTACTTAACCAAATACAGTGAATGTGATCCGATGTCCGGTGTGCAGACAGGAGTGCATGGAGGTGGACGTAATGGAGAACTTCTTTGTGAGGGACTCAGTGGAAGCTCCCAGTAGCACTGTCGAGAGGCCTATCCAGGTGGGGTTTGCCACAACTGAGACGTTAATTTTTTTGCGGCGTGAACCTGAGCAAAGCTTGGACCGATGCTACATCTTTTAGACATTTATCAAGCCATTTCACTAAAGTCCCTGCAATCTTATCCACTTTAGTACCTGTTAGTTACACAGAGGGAAATTGAGGCTAATTCTTTCTCCAGTAAATCAGTGTCACTAGCACAGGCACACAGTTTTGCCTTTGGCTGATTTCAGGCTCTAAATTCTAATTTGCTTTCTAGCTGATATTCTTTCAGTCCTGAGGCATAATACGTTTGAATTAACATTCAGCTGAACTTCCACTGAAAGTAATAAGACTTGTCTCCTTCCTATCCATAGCTGTGTATGAGCTGTGATGACAATACTGAGGCCACTGGGTTCTGTGTGGACTGTGTGGAGTTTATGTGCGGCACCTGCGTAGAGGCTCACCAGAGGGTAAAGTTCACCAAAGACCACACCATCAGACAGAAGGAAGACATGCCTCAAGGTGCAGTACCAGTTCCTATCTCTTTGAAACATGCTGCAATAGTCTTCAAGACAATACCAGCACTCACCAAAAACTGTACTTCACTGTTAACATTTACATTTGACATTTTAGTCATTTATCAGACACTCTTATTCAGTGGGACTTACAGTTAGTGTATATTGTACATTTTAAGATGCCTAGATGAAACAACCACCAAACTTGGTAGTAGTAACTACACTGTACTAAATGAGTTAGTTATTAGTAGACGTCTGCGCTGGAAGAAAGACAATACAACAAGTAATAAACATTGCAAGTGTTAGTTCACGGCGGCAACGGAGGGGGTTCCTGTGGAGTTGTTTTTGGTACTCTTTGAAAAGGTAGGGTTTCACACGTTTTCTGAAAATGAGCAAAGACAGGCTGGCCCAGCCTCAAGGGCAAGCTGGTTTTACCATTGGTTTGCAAGGACAGGGAAGAGTTTAGACTGGACAGATTCGAGCTACCTTCCCGTAGGGGCAGGGCGGTCATGAGCCCCAAAGTGGCCGAACAGTGAGCCCTGGTAGGCATGTAGGATTTGAACATTGCCTGAACGTAGTCAGGAGAAACTCCCCTTGCCGCTCTATAGGCAAGCACATCAGCCTTGTACCGGATGCGAGCTTCAACTAGAAGCAAGTGGAGTTAGAGGAGGGTAACGTGGGAGAAATTATGAAGGCAATGCAAATTGCGTGCAAACGGCCTGAGAGGAAAAAGCGTAACAATATGCTGAAAAGATATTAAGACTTGTCTTTAAATGCTTTCTATTTGTTTTTCCAGAGGCTGTTGGTATTTTCACTCAGAGGCCAGTGTTCTGCGACATCCACAAACAGGAGCCACTGAAGCTGTTCTGTGAGACCTGTGATCTGCCCACCTGCCGAGATTGCCAACTACTTAAGCACAAGGACCACAAGTACTGTACACTGTCCGAACCCCTATTTATTTAAAAAATATATTTAAAGGTGTATTTAATTTGCCTACTAATTAAATATTGGTTGATCTTGTTTCACTGATAGTAACGTAAGCTGTAGTGTTTGTGAGTTGACTTGAATGATTTTGTAACAGGAACTAACTCTGGTATGTAACTTAGCTACCAGTTTCTGGAGGATGCTTATAAGAATCATAAACATCACATGGAGGATATGACTCGTCAGCTTCAGGAGAAAAAGAAGATAATTGAAGATGTGTCAAATTCCATAAACAATGGGTACAAAATGCACCTGGTTTTGCATCTGCACAGCTCTATAATCGCTGTTTTTGTTCAAAATATAAATATATATATATTGTATAATGAAATCTGAACACTGTGCTAACATTGTTCCTTCAAATACATATTCTGTTCACTAATTTTAGTGTTTTCATGTCTATCGTCTTTCCTGTTTTGCAGACTCCTTCAAGTGGATGAGAACCGCATATCAGTTCACAATGACATCAAGAAGTCAATATGCAGTTTGATACTAGAGATCAACAGAAAAGGAAAGATTCTAGTCAATCAGCTTGAGGTACAGAATGATCACATTCAAATCTCTAACATTATGATTATTCAGTTTATTGTCACACGTTTCCCTAGGTAGGTTGAATTTAGGTTTTGTCAAAATGCTTTGTATTCATTATGAGTGCCAAGATCAGGAGGAAGAAGCACTGCCTGCAAATATTTTGATTGGCATGTGCCCTGTAGTCATGGAAAGAGTTTACCCTGAAGGAAGTGTGGAATCGGCTCTGATTCTGACTTCAGTTTTTTCCCCTGTCCTCGGAAGGGCCTGACAAAGGATCACGAAAGTGGCCTGAAGAAGCAGAAGGAGGATATTGGCTATCTGTCCAGACATCTGGACCATGTGATCAACTTCACAAAATGGGCTACAGCTAGGAGCGGTGGAACAGCTCTCCTTTACTGTAAACGTTTGGTAGGGCCATCTCCAATGTTGTACCTCAGCCCCTATCCACTGGCTCCTAGGTTTTCTATCCTTAAAGCCTGGAGCCCATGTCGTAACATTGATGAAATTCAGAACATATGCTTTGTTTTTTTTCAGAGTTTTTCCAAATTATTAATAACGTCCCTTCTGTTGCAGATCCTGTTTCAGATTGGAAACCTCCTGCGGGCTAAATGCAATACATCGTTTATACCACAGAGCACTGTGCGTTTCCAGTGTCGATCTGGTTTTTGGGCCTCAAACTTCGATCTGGGTAAGAAAAAAAACCCAATGATAGGGGCCACACTGAAAATGTTATATTTCTTATTTTCAAATTCAAACTGAACATTTTATGTTGGGAACGAAAAAGAATTGTTGGACAGTTAGCAGTCACTTTTTTTAGTGACTATATATTAGTAGTTGTGTGTATGATAGTAGTAGTAGTGGTAGTATTATAATAATTGCAGTAAAACTGGATGTGTTCAGCATGGCTCCGTTTGTTCTTGAAATAAAAGATACCAGGTCTGCGTGTTAGCTCTTCTGTTCTGCTTGTTATGCTGAAGCCGTCTCTCTCTCTTCCTGTTTCCTCAGGCTCTTTAGTGGTGGAGAACGTCCCAGGCCACCAGCTGGGTGGCTTTCAGGGCATCCCTCATCAACTCCCCCATCCTGTGCAGGGCCCCCCAGGCTCCCCCAGCAGCCAGCCCCCAGGGCACTCCCAGCCCCGCCTGGCCCCCCACAACCACAACACCCTGGCCCAGCTTCAGATGCAGGTGGAGAAACTAGCCCAGCAACCCCACTGGCAGCCTCAGCCCCAGCCCCCACCCTGGGCCTGGTACCAGAGTATGCGGCTCCAGAGACCCCCTACAGGGCCTCTCCAGGGTAGCTCTCCCTCCCAGACTCTCCCCTCCATGCACCAGCAGGGCAGAAGGTTCATGGCCCCGCCTGCCAACCACCTCAGTCCCACCAGTACCCTGCCAAGCCCTGGATATCCGCCCCAGGTGAGAGTGTGTGTGTGTGTGTGTATGTGTGTGTGTGCACGTTTGTGTCGGTTTGTTTGACAGTGATTCTTAACATGCGCAGACAGTGGATGACGTTGTCCCAAATGGACGAGACAGCCTTCACATCTTGGGCAATTTATGCCTTGACTTGTCAAGATCAGTTTGAATCATAAGCTACCATGTGAATAAAAAACGTGGATATGAAAAAGGGCTAAATCTCCAATTGCAGCTGCTCACATGTGATCCAGAACAGACCCAATGCCTCCAGAGATGATGATAGATATGTCTGGTCTATGTGTTTAGTCTGGAGCGAACGCTGTTTTATTCTACCTCTAACATACAGGGAAATCAAGAGGACAATCTACTGGCATGTCGTTTTTGAGAGCAGTTGCGTCATGGCTGATGTGAATAAGCTGTCGTGGTGGCGCCTTGAAGCACTGGTCTTTATATAACAAAGCTAGTTTGTAGATCTTTAAAACACTAAACCTCATCTTTCTAATGGGTCATCACAGACACACTGGAGTGGTTGTTGTAGAATAGTTTTACTTGAGGACAGTTTCTAGTCTTGTTATATCCGGAATACATACGCGCAAAAACATCTTTCACATCTTTGGTTATAACGCTTTCTCATCAGATTAAATGTAGAAATTTCTATGTTTCTATGTTGTTGTTTTTTTTACACCTTCCCTAAAAGTAACTGTAGATCAATGTCTCAGTGAAACGTTTCACAAGTGCCTCTTGCACCTGTGGGCTTGGACCTAGACCAAACAAAGAGGGCTGCGTCAAAACAAAGTGCTTGAGCAAAGCATTCTGGAACATTCACAAGGGGCCTGTTTATGGTCCGTCTTCTGTCCTGCTTTGTCTTGTGAAACCCACTGGCTCCTATCTCAGACTCAGCCAATCACAGTCTTCTATCCTAGACATAACCAATCACAGACTGACAGCATACCATTTCATCTGTCTGTCACCAACCCAGACTCATATGAAGAGACATGACATTGATTGCTGATGGCATTTCTCTGTCTGCCTCTGTCTCCAACTGTTGGTCTGTCTCTTACAGGCCGTCCAATCACTGAGAGGTCTGGTGAGCAGCTCCAGCTACTCACTCAAACACATGGACGTATTCAACCCAACGCCTCACTTTTCCCACAATGCACCACTGCCTAGCAACGGCAGCTTTGACTCTCCTCACTCGAGGGAGCAGCAGGTACATGCAGTTGCGCTAAAATGTAGCTACATTTCTGATTTCCAGAATTTGATGTTAAGGGTCAGATTGTTCACAATTAATGCTATTCAAATATTTAGATGGAGTCTGCATATCAGAACAAGCATCCTGGAGGTCCTATCCAAATAATAAGACCAAACTTCCCTCAGACCCTACCAGCGTCCCTCCCATATAGAATTGGTATGTATTTTGGCTGTGAAATATTTTTTTTGTTATATGAATTAACAAGAAAATACCTATTCTGTGTAAGACCTAAGACAAATGCAAGCTCTCTTTCTTTAGCACAAGGACAACAGCATGCAGGACTAACTGCTACATCCTGTCAGGAGAAACCTGGGTAACATGAGGCTTTTTCATTCTTCATTAAATCCATGTAAACATGCTATTTTGTTAAGGAAAAAAACATCTCCAATCTCCATCTGCCATTCTGTTCATTTTCTGTTTGTCCTCACCTCTCCCTTCTTTCTGATTGGCTGATTGAAGGACTGTTTCCTGGAAACCCCCAGAGATGCAGAAGCAGGCGAATGGAGCCGGGGGATCAGCTGCCAAGAGGAGACGGAGGTCATCGCCTGGACCCATCATTGTCATCAAAGACGAGCCAGAGGATGACATCAGCTGTGTAAGAGACAGATGGAGGGACTGGATATAGATGCATTTTCATAACTGATAATAATGTGTGGGTCCCTATTCTCATTACATGTGATACTTACAATGGAATGGGTGATTTGACATGGCATCTTTAGATGGTCACAGCAGGATTATGCTATACTCTGTTTACGTTTCAGTGTTCATACCCAGGATTGCTGTTCCCAGAGAGGTCTTCTGTCTTTGTGTGTGTGTGTGTTTTAGGTACAGGGTAACTTCTGTCTTTGAGTGTCTTGTTAAGTGTGTGTGTGTGTGTTTTAGGTACAGGGTAACTTCTGTCTTTGAGTGTCTTGTTAAGTTTGTGTGTGTGTGTTTTAGGTACAGGGTAACTTCTGTCTTTGAGTGTCTTGTTAAGTTTGTGTGTGTGTGTTTTAGGTACAGGGTAACTTCTGTCTTTGAGTGTCTTGTTAAGTGTGTGTGTGTTTTAAGTACAGGGTAACATCTGTCTTTGAGTGTCTTGTTAAGTGTGTGTGTGTTTTAGGTACAGGGTAACTTCTTTCTTTGAGTGTCTTGTTAAGTTTGTGTGTGTGTGTTTTAGGTACAGGGTAACTTCTGTCTTTGAGTGTCTTGTTAAGTGTGTGTGTGTGTTTTAGGTACAGGGTAACTCTTCTATCTTGGAGTGTCTTGTTAACTGTGTGTGTGTGTGTGTGTGTGTGTGTGTGCGTGTGTGTGTTTTAGGTGCAGGGTAACCTTCGACCCAACCTTCCAGACAGCACCGGGGTCCAAGGCCAAACCAGTCAGCAAGATGGAGGGGAGAAACAAGCCCAGTATTCTCCTCATGGCCCGGGGAATAAAGCCCACACCCCACCAGAGCCTCCGGGGCCTTCAGTGGACCAAAGCCAGGCCCAGACCCCACAGCAGAACCCTGTGCGGGCAGAGAAGCGGCCCGGCAAGGGCCCGGATCCAGAAGAGGACCCTAATGAGGACTGGTGTGCTGTGTGTCAGAATGGAGGCGAGCTGCTGTGTTGTGACAAGTGTCCCAAAGTGTTCCACCTCTCCTGCCACGTTCCCACCCTGCTCAGACTACCCAGGTACTGTAGGGCAGATGGACACACTTGCCCTGGTTTGGTGCGTGTCGGTGCAGGCTTTTGCCTCAGCCAAGCAGAAAATTACACCAAGTGCCACTAAACAGAAGACTATGATTAGTAGAATATGTTTCTGCTTGGTTAAAGTGAAAGCTTGCACTCACATTGGTGAGGGGCTAAGATACCCTATTATACATGTTCCACTTCCCTGGAATGAGATGAGGTGAAATGGATCAGTTATCTGGAATTGATGCTGTGATGCAATTATTACACGCTAGTTTCTGTTGGCCTGCTTTGGGTTTTTTTTCAGTGGAGAGTGGTTTTGCTCGTTCTGTCGTAACCTGTCAGTGCCTGAAGTGGTGTATGACTGTGACATCAGCAGACTAGAACCCAGAACAGTGAAGAAGGAGCGAGACTCTGAAGGGGGATTCTGTCCTGTGGACAAAAGGGTCAGTATTATAATGAACTTAACAATTATTTCTCTAACCTAACTTCACTGCCGTGTTTATACTAAATTAGATCAATCCACCACTTTGGATTTGAAATTAAACAATGAGTATCAATTTAATGTACAGAGTGTCATCTTTAATTTGAGGATATTTCCATCTATATCGGATAAGCCATTTAGAATTAACAGCATTATTGGACAATTGGCTTCACTGCTGTCTCACTGCTGTGTGTTTCTCTACATCATTAGTGCATGCACAAGAGAGCTGTTAATGTCTAGTCTGGATTTTAGGCTTTGCATTTGCATTTGAGGCGGTTGGTGGTGCCTGACAAAACAAGGAACAAAGTAGTGTCAATGGAAGTCAAGATGACCAGATAAGTCAGATTAAATAATTCAGTGGCATAGCCAAAACAATAGCTGTGCCAAAATCAACTGTTTGGTACCTTCAGAAGAAGAAAGAAAGCATTGGTTAGGTTAGCAATGGCAAATTATATAGTAAAACAACGATAAAAAAACAACTGTCTGACAGGTCAGGAACACTCTCCAGGATGTAGGTGTGGATGTGTCAGGCACTACCATTCGCAGACACCTTCACCAGCCAAACTACAGAGGCTGGACTGCAAAGTACTAAAACACTAGTTAGCCTCAAAAACAGGATGCCCCCAAAAAATACCAATGCAGTCTGCAGAGATCTGGAAAAAGGCAATGCGAAGAGATGAGACAAATATGTAGTTGAGTTATGTAAATGAAGATGTTAATAGAATCTATTTGTTAATACATACAGGTCCACAGCACTTAATTCTGTGAGTGCAACGTTAACAGATGCAGTTGTTTTAAGATGAATTTTGCATAGATCATTTTCTATTTTGATATGGAATTGTAGGACCTATGTAGTTTTCCTGTAAAAATTATGGGAAAATGATTTGATATGACAGTGAAAGGGCCTTTAGTGTTATTGTGCATCAATGCAGTTTCTACAAAATTTACAAAGTTTTACATAAAATGTGGAAAAAATGTTTGTTTTGTTTAATTTTTTTAGTGCTTTGTCTATTTAGTATTCAAAAGACGGGGAAAAAGTATTTATTTTTCTTTTTACTGTTTTGGAAAATATTTTCTTACCCTCATTGTCCATTTTCCCACAGTGTACTGTGTTACCCGTCCCATTGTTAAGCTCCAACTATAATTTTTAAGGGATTTATTTGTAAGTGCACCTGATGATGGTGATTTTCCACTGACTCCTTAGCTTAGCTTTTGGTTGATAGCATGGCTTGTGGGGGTCATACAGCAATACTAAACACATGTTCCAGAGACTCCTGATTCGAATGGAGTTACTTATGAGTTTGTAGTTCCAACCATTTGGACATAGCGGTTGTCTATGTGAGAAGACAACTGCCACTGACAACTGCAGACGGATTCGGCTATTTCTAAAGCTGTCTCTGCGCGGAAAATGCCTATGACTAGCGAGTTCTCCTGTCTCTCCCCTTTAGATTGATGTCAGAAAAAGGGTTCGATATTTGCAGATTAGTGATGTCTATCTCGTCTCCCCAAAAAGACCTCAAATGATGCATTCTGGTAATGCATTTTACCCTAATGGCTTATCGCCTGGTTCTCAAGATTTTGCTGTACACAGTAAAAGAAAAATGGTGCGGCCATAACAAACATAAAGAGGATCAGGTGAAACATAATAACATGACCAAATTCTGTCACGCCCATGCGGTTATTGATTATTTAAATTGATTATTAAGTATTTAGATTTTACAAATTACTATGTATAGTTTTGTAGTACTTTCCAGCCAACATTGGAGTGGTGAATTCCCCTGCTTTTGAGAAGAGAAAAATGGTATGCTTCAGTTTATCTAACTCTCAAATCTCAAAATCCTGTAGTATCACTTTAAAGTCTTAGTCGTTCTTCTTACTTTCATTTAAAATCCAGTGTGCTGGGGTACTGAGCCAAAACAACATGTGTGTCTGTCCAAACACTATTCAACAGCACTGTATAGTATGTAAAGTTTTTATTCCCCTCTCCTTTTCTCTCTCACTGCAGAAATGTGAAAGGCTCTTGCTGAGGATGTTCTGCAGTGAGCTCAGTGCTGACTTTCAGGAGGCTAGACCACCCTTGGTGAGTAGAAAGACTAAAGCCCAATCCTAAAACCGTAAAACTAACCTTTACCTGTATGTGGAGATGAAAGTGGATTTCATACGTATGAGTAATATGGTATGGGTTTTGTAAAAGCTCAGCCTTGCCCTTTGGCAACCCAAAGTCTCTGAGATCTCCATTGTAGAGCCCAGGTGGTTTGGGACTGATGGTTGACTTTGATTGGGCAACAGAGGGGCAGCTACAGCAGCACGCTGACATTACCGTGACCAAATGTACGCAGGGGAAACATCCTGGGATTAACGTCACAAAGGTTTACCGTTACTTTAGTTAATGATGTATACATCAATGATTATCAGGGGCCTGTTATTTTTTTTTTATAAACATGTCTCCTCAGGTTTATAGCCATCGCCATGATGAGATACATTTGAGAGAAACACTTTTCGTACTTCATGACGTGATTACCGCTGCCTTTAAATGTAGATATTGCCGGAGAATCAAGAGACCACAACGACGCCAATGGACCTGTCCATTGTGAAAAGCAAGCTGGAGTCCAAACAGAGCCCTTGCTACTGCAGCCCAGCTGAATTTGTTTCAGACATCCGACTCATCTTCCGGAACTGTGTAGCGTTCAACGAGGTAGACACATAGCCCTAAATTTCCCCAGAAGACCCATCTTGCCTTAGTTTACAACAGCATGGAAATTACTCTGTTATTGTGTGAACGGACTGTTTTTCAGTGTTTCTGTAATTCATACTTTTGGTTTTAGCAAATGCTGTCATCAAGAGCAACTTATGTTCAGTGCATTTAACCAAGTTAGGTAAATCAACCACATACAGCACATCTGTCTTCTTTTTTCTTTCACGCCAGGCTGACACAGAGGTTGCCACTACCGGGAGAAAACTGGAGAGGTTCTTTGAGGAGCAGCTGAAGATCCTGTACCCTCAACGGACTTTTCCAGAGGTCAAGTCTGAGATCATCAGTCCTGTGACGACTCCCGTCTCTCCTCAGCATCCCACAGCATCTGATGAGGAAAGCTCCCAGCATGCAAAGCGTCAGCGCAGGTGCTCCGAGAGCCAGGATGCATGTAGCCGTACTCCTGCTCTAAGCTCACCAAAGGGAGAAGAGGTCCACTAAATGCAGAAATCAGCATCTCATAGACTTTTATCAGTCAAGAACACTGCCAGTATTAGATTACGACAAGTCTACTACTTCTCATCCTCTGAGAAAGTCAGGTTATATTTTTTTTTTTTTTTTAGATGTGCCGAAGTACTCTGTGTTCTGTGATTGACTTTGCACAAAAGAACACTGAAGCAGGGCACCAAAACCATTTCCATTAGACTGCTTTACATTGATTCTGTAGTAATACACTGTAGCCATGACTATAGACCCAGAGTATGAAAACAGAAACACAAGGTGTTACATAACCCAACAGCCTCTGTTGTGATAGTGACAGGATTTGCGTATCTTTTGGGGAATAAGCACTGTGACAAGGTTAGTCCAGAAAAGTAGAAAACCCAATCAAAAGGAATCAAACCAGCCTGATAAAACCTAAGATGATATACGTTGTTATTGCAAGACTGCATGAAGTGTTTCATGAACATCTCAGCTTGCGAAGTGTGTTTGTTTAGGCTTAGATTAGCCTTGACATCAGCTGTTCTGTTCCAGTGTGATGGCTGCTGGCTCGAGACCAGGCCTACTGTATGATTCTCAACATTCAGACCTCTCCGTTCCCTTGTTGTTTTGTAATTTGTGAATAAGCCATTCAGTATATTATTTATTAATATTTTACATTTCAATAGGGCTTTTTATGCAGTGTATGTACATACCAATGCTATGACATTTTTCATTCATGTGACCTAATTTAAAAAACAGTCGTATAAAGGTTCAACAATGTGTTTGTCATGCATTCCCAAATAATGTATTTTGCCATGTTTTCTTATGATTTAATACAGTACCATAGCAACTTCTGAAAACCAAAATAGTGTATTCATGAGAAATACTTGCATGCAAGTTTACTTGCAGCTGTTTACAGGGTAAAATAAATGAATCATACTTCATGATTCTTAATGTGATCTGGTGTTCATGTGGTATTCAGTCAGCATTTACAGCATTTCTGTTTAATGGTATGAAATACTTAATAATTGGTGATAAATGGGTCAAAGGTTTTCAATAGTTTATCAAAAGGTTAATAACGCATTCTCAATGACTACTGTGTGTTATACCGTGGGCCCCATGAATGAAACATACTGTGGGACCCATGAATGAAACATACTGTGGGCCCCATGAATGAAACATACTGTGGGCCCCATGAATGAAACATACTGTGGGCCCCATGAATGAAACATACTGTGGG
>JACXGI010017966.1:0-13804 GCA_016801175.1 Esox masquinongy
GACATGCTCCAATATCTGGGATTCCACAATAGCCCTGTCTGCCACATCTCCTTGTACAGCACTGTGACCACAGCATGACCATAGTTAAGGCGAACAGGATCCCGGAGAACGATGCCTTGGCCCAGGAACCCGAGGTGTCCAATTTCTAACACAACATGAAATGCGTCCGAATACGAGCCAAGCGAGACGCACTGAAACACAGACCCTACAGCACGCATCACTGCAGCGTGGTAGATGCAACACAACTGCCATCAACCAGTGTTGACAGAACCTTCTCGATTGAGACTCAGGCCGACTGCTTATCAGTTGCTCTGTACTACTATGATCAAATGGCCAAACTGGGCGATGTCATTAAGGCAGACGGTCGGTTCGTCCCGTCTGTCCGGTATTCGAATCCAGACGAGTGGTCTGGGGATAGATACGTGTTAGAAGTGGAACCAGACAACAACGTAATCATTATGGGTAAGAACACACCAATCTATATCCATTTGGTGTAAAACTAACTCTTATTGCCACAGATGTACAATAAAGTTTACAAAGTGATCCCGTGTTTGTTATCCTACAGGTACGGGGCTTCCAGCCGGGTCGGATGATGAAACGGAGCATGTCAAACCTTACACATGTCCCTACTGTCTCGAAGATGCTGACGCGTACCTTGACTACGGACACCTGTGTTGTGTGTCCTGTACACGAATAGCGAAGAAGACTAACAAGGATCGTGTGACCTGTGGTTGTTGCAAGAAAGAATCCACCTGTCACAGACCCCTTGAAATACCACAGGACTTCGATTCTACGTGCCTCGCATGCTGCAAAGAGAAAGACTGGGTAA
Organism: Esox masquinongy; assembly: GCA_016801175.1. Classification (NCBI taxonomy): domain Eukaryota; kingdom Metazoa; phylum Chordata; class Actinopteri; order Esociformes; family Esocidae; genus Esox; species Esox masquinongy. Next base: position 830 of record JACXGI010017966.1, read on the forward strand.
CAGAATGTGGACATTTAATATGTATCGAATGCTCCATTGGACAATGTCCTGTTTGTAGTACCCGGTCTCTACGCTTAGGAGGGTGTTTATGTCAAATTAACAATGAGTCAAATGAGCCAGGCCTGAGATAAATGCTTTATTGTACATTATTCATTTAAGAACAACCGTTGTGTTGTGTATATCTAACACCTTTGTTGCACCGAGATCATTTACACCTTAAGCTTTCAAAAAGGTGTTTAGCGCAGACCCTATGTGCATAAACCCAGTTCAGTGTACATTTATTTGTGAAAATAAAATAGACACATCACAATGTTGTACATATGTGCATAGTCCTCTTTTTTTTATAAATCCCCATGTAATACAATCTGTTCTGTGTTAATGGTATCTATGAGATGTGTGGGGTTGGAGACATGGGGGCCTTGACATACACCATCTAATCTATGCACAAAAGCCTCGGTGTGTGGGCGATACTGCGCTGCTAACGGTAGCTTTGCAAGGTTGTACGTGTACGAATTATCTAGTTCAACTGAAAGCAAGTCGATCTCACGATCTCACGTTCTCGGGTTTGTATACTATGATAGTGTACACACATGCAGTCTTATGTTCATTCCCGTATAACTCGTGTTCCCCACCTGGAGTCTAACATATAAAAAGGGTGCATTTGAGTCTTTCTGAGATCCGTTTCAGCTGTGAGCAATGACAGGAGCTTTGTGTAATTTCAGTGCATTCCTCGAATTCATCTTCTTTGACTTGTAACACACCCAGTAGGGTATGGATAGGGTTCTGATATCCTAAGTTGATGATCTTCACATCCGCGTGTCCAAGCAGGCTTGTTGCTATGTACTCTGGGATCGGTGTCCTCACCACAGTTTCCTTTGCACGGAGTTTAATGTCAAACGTGTGAACACCATCGTGGGCACTGACACCTTCCTGGACTGAAGAAACCCAATTATCCGGTTGTGTTATTATGTAGCGATTTCCCAGATGTTTGACACCGTGGTTCATCTGTGGCTTTAATTCTAATCCAGGATTCTCTCCTTCTTTATCAGAGTAAACGTGGTATCCAGGGTTCGTGTAGTTCTTTGGTCATAGTAGCCAGAGTTTCACTCTCCTCTCGAAGGGCTTCAATGGTCCTATGGAGCTGCGTTTCCCTTTCTTCACCCATGCGGATGGTGCGCCTAAGCTCCTCAGCGATGTATTGCTGGCTAGACAGCGTTTCTCTCATTGCATCCATTTCTAAGCGAGCGTTACTGATCTCTTTAGCTCGCACACCCCCGGCCTCTCCCATAGTACTCCTCAGCTTTGACACGTCACTTATCAAGTTGGCATTACACTCTGACAGAGTAATGATCTGCCGGTGAAGTTCACCCTGTGCCCTTACATGTTCCTTCTTCATCGTTTCGATTGTGGACTCTTTTGTGCCTAGCGACGTGTGTAACTCAAGCAGTTTTCCGCTCCACTCGGACTTCTCTTTCTCATGTGCCATTGTGATCGTGCTCACATGCCTCTCGAGGGCCTCGTGTTTGGCCTGAGAATTGTCATACAGCTCTTCTAGGGCACGAATGCGATTGTTCGTCTCAATACACTTCCTCTCAGTGTCGCCATGGCGCACCTCTACAGTGGTCGCACTTTGTTTCGAGATAGACAGATCACGGTCCAGTGCTCGTGGGATTTCCCTAGCGTTCTCGCACTCACCGCGCAAACGGTTGATTTCTTGCCTATTGTCCGTAATCTCGCTCCGGAGTTGTGTGAGCTCATCCCTTGCACTCTGAAGCTAGACACTGCATTCCTGGATCATCTGGATGAGAGCATGTCCTATCTCGAGTATTACGCCACATTGCACCTTGAGGGCCTGTTCGATATTCAGCGCAGTAGATATGTTGGTTGTGTCATGTAACACTTTTTGGACAGCGGTGTATAAGGGTCCGTATTCATGACACTGTGTGTCTACGCAAGGATACAACAGATCCCGGAGGATAGGTTTCAGTCCATGGGCCATGTCTCCCTTTAGAATACCCTGTGTGTACTTGAGCACTTGGTCCGCGTGTTTGACCTGTTGTGCACTTTGTATAAATGTACACTCTCGGAATGTGTCCCGTAGACCATTCCACAGCCTACGGAGTACGAGATCGTAACAGCCACACAATTCCATAGCCAGATCGAACCCTATAACGTCCCGAGCTTTCGTACTCTCAAATGCTTCAAACCACTTAGCCAGGTCTTGGAAATTATTCAATAGCGCCTCAACGGCTACTATGGTCTCATCCAGGAAGCTAGGCACGGAGTGTCCTGGGTGCTGGGACGCGGAAATGTGAGGCTCTGTGCTAGATGTTGAGGATTCAACCTTGGTAGCCAAAGGGAAGAGCTTTGATATGATATCGAAGAACGTGGCATGAGAACCGCTTCCAATGTCTGATCGAGGTGGAGAGTCTACAGTGTTCATCTCCCCTGTGTTGCGATCCTGAGAGGTAGAGCTCCCAGAACCTGTGTTTGAGGACCGTTCGTTTATTCGTTTCGAACCCGAGTCTCTGCCGTTATCCCTGTCGACACTCCTTCTGCCATGACCACCACCCTGGGTCTGGGTCCTCTTCGGCTTCATTCCTTCTTATCGCTCGCTTCCTTCTCGATTGGTCTTCGTACCGGTCTTCGCATGCCCTGTACGCAGAGAGCATTTCCTTGGTTCTGTATCTTGGCCCCTCTTGTTTGTCTTCCCGCCTTCCTTGTCCCCAGTAGCACTTTAATCCATGATCCCACCACGAGGCGATCTGGTTCATTCTCCCTCTTTTGTCACACGGAGGGAGGACACCGGGACTGGGTGTTTGTGCATCTTCATGTCCTCGCAGCTGGCCGAGTTGAGCTGTTCTCCGCGAGTCTTCCTCGTGGTCTACCGTGCAGTGTTCAAGTTCCCATTGTTCCTCATAGCTCGCACTGTAGACCCTACGGTGATTCAGGCAATATCTAGATTCCCGCTCTGCTCGGTTTAGGGTTCTTTCAGATCCTGACACGGTCCATTCATCACTGGTGTTTCGGGTGACCGTAGCGCATAGAGTGGTGCAGATGCCACCCAGGAGCAACTTGTCTAACTGCAGCACAGCTGAAACCCTTAAAGGTTTGGGCTCACACACAACAGGCGATGCTCGGTAAGCGTACCCGCAGCGTTGACACAACTCAGCCTTATCTCGATCACTCGAGAGTAGATGACAGTCTACTCTCACACCTGAGAGAGTTTGTCTAGTTCACGCGACCAACGGTCCAACGCCAAATATGGAGCCTGTATAACTTCTTTGGTAGCTGTTCCTCCCATGCACCTGGTCACCTCTAAACCCACGTATGCGAGCCTAACACACAACCAATGAACCGAAGATGGGACTGGTGACAGGTCCGTGTGGTGGTTAACAGTTGTGCGTGAGAGAGTGCGTAGCTCCGAGTCCAGCTGCCACAATACACACGTGCCCCAAAGCGCCTCTTGCGGTAAGGGGCTTGTGAGGATCTCACCTTCGCCTTGACACCGAAACCGCTCGAGTGTTAACCTACCCAGCTCGTACAAGACCTTGAATGCAAGAGGAGCTCCGAGTGCGGACAATGTCTCGCTTACCAATTCTGAGGCCAATGTATCCCTTTCGTTAGAGTCCTGGATGTATGAGCTAAACACTAAGGTGTTGTGGACGTGACGGTTCATATTGGCGTATATCCTCGAAACGAGCATCTCGGGTTGGTGCCCGCAAAACGCATCCCCTGTAAAAGGGTAGATCGTGCGTCCCACTACCATTTCGGTGGGTGTGTTCATTTTCACCCAGGCCAGCGGCGCTCTGGCTAGAACGCTGATCCTTTTCACCTTGTGCCCTTTGGTGTCGGTGTACGTGTCGGAAAAGTGTTTAGCTGTAACAAGAACGTAGCTTTCTCCGCAGTGCGTGTAAACAACCTAGAGAACAATATAACGCGTACTTGGGATCACAGCAGACTCGACGGGGATGCGAAAGAGCCCGTCGAACCCGGACTCCGTAAGAGTTACAGACATCGGTATCTGTTTTTTATGTCTACCATTTGCACCCAGGTGTACTCTACACAAGTTACAGCGTTTAAGTCTTCGACCCATACGGTCATATGCCGTGTAGAGCTCCTGTCGCCTCTCTGACAGGGTTCCATGGTGGGCCGCTCTTTGCTGTCGGCAGGTGAACAAACTCCTCTTCCTCGGGGAAACGGGGACACGAGTAAAACCTTGGGTTTGAAAACGGTTTATTGTCAGTGTTACAAGCAACAGCAAATTCGAAAACTCTGTCTATAGTATACCAATGTCCAACTGTACACAAAGGAAGGAACGGTCACTCGTCATCAATGATAACTTTAGACTTCTCGAAATTCTCATCTTCCAGTACACCACGGGGCCCACGATTATCTCCTTCTGGCACGTCACCTTGGATCGGTGCTGACACGGAGCGCTGATCTTCAGGGTACCCTGAAGGCCTGGGAGGCGGAGCGGCCGTGACTGAAGAGGGCACCGCTGCGGCCGGGAATGGAGAGGGCGCCGCTGCCTGCTGCGCGTCGGCGCTGGGCTGGCCAGGTGTGCAGCGGGGGACGGTAGGGGTCCTCCTCCTCCTCTGTCTCGCTATCGGGCCAACAAAGGAGTTCCCCTACCGTCCATCTATGCCGTGTCTCTCTTTGGTGGTTCATTCTGTCACGGTTGTGTTGGTTGGACACAGGCGCAGAGAAGGAAAGGTGGTAGTAATCCATAGTTTAATGGGAAAAGAAACAAAACAATAGCAGCAACCGGTGACGTAGGGTATCAGGTACAAACATAAAACCAAAATGAACCACACCGGGTGTGGCCACACAGAGAACATAAATAGGGTCCCCAATTGGAGGCAACGATTTACACCTGCCTCCAATTGGGGAGACCAAAAGGATCGGAGGTGGCTAGAGGCACCACCTTCTATCCTGTCCTGACTATGGCCCCAGCCCAGTGCAGAGAGGGCTAGGGGCATAGCCAGGACGTGACAGCCACGATCTCAACCGTGCCTCGGCTCTGTGATTCCATTCCAGTGGTATCTCTGTATACCCTCATAATTTCTCGGACTGCCCCGTCTTTTATACCAAGCATGTTTGTGATGCTTAAGTACAGGTAGAGATTATTGTTACCGCTGGCGGATACTCTGCCACAGTCTTGGATTCTCAGCCAGTGAGCAGCAAAGTATGTAGCTCCATAATGCGTGCAGAGGATATCTTTCAACATGACAAATTGTGTACGGCTCTAAACAGCACCACATTGGCATGGTATACCAAACCCGGTGTGGGTTCGGTCGCCCGTCCGTGTCTGTGGACTCGAGAGTGTCCATTCTGGGTATATCATAAACCTTTGTTCATGCACACTACACAGCGCGAGTAGAGCGTTTCCATATCCACTAGTACTTCGGAAAAAATTGGCTGCTTGCATTTCATACAAGATGTGTACATCTGTTTCATTTTGGTGAACGTGCAGGTGTTGACAGCTCTGGTGCTGAGCGGTACATTTATCATGGGCGCAGCGCATGATGTCCACTGCTTGGCGCAGTTCGCGTACACAGGCCGCGGCCATTTCCAGCGGCTGATCCGTGGTGTACGCTACAGCTAGCTTGTAGTACCAACTCAGGCCCCATTCAGAATTGAGTGTAAGCATAGGGTGTCCCACGTTTTTAACCACATGGAAGGCTCTTATGAGCTTTGCGTAATATGATTTCCTCATCACCGAAAAACTAATCTTTGACCACCTTATAGAATTACGCCCGCATCTCCTGCGTTCGTGACATTCTGTGCCGAGGGTCTTATTGCCCCGAACGATCCCTTTGTTCTTCTCATTATATTTATTCTTGTCTTTATCACATCCCCGCTTTTCGCGCTTGCTCTTATGCACAGAAGACCCAATAAGGCCTGGGTTCGGTTTACGTTCATTGCAGAGCTCTGTGTTATTGAACACCCTCAAACCCGTTGCCACCATGGCACCGCTCTGAGATGTTATCGGTACAGCGGCCTGATGCAGAGTGAGAGATGAATCCTCTTCTGGGCCTCGAGTGGGCGGGGCGTATCCTCCCATGTGCGCCCTTGATCGGACAAACGAGCCCTGTTCCTTTGGACCCACCGTAGTAAACCAGGTCAGCGGTGGCTGGCTGGGGTATCCGTGGTTCGAACGGGCAGCTCTGTTCGCATACCGCCCCTCCCGTCGGCCAACTGCACTCTGTTCTGCTATAGGGATCGTGGATGGTTGTTCGAGCTCTGCCTGGATACCCAGTTGCTTTGCCAGGAATTGGAATGCTATGGTTCTAATTGCACACAATTTCACCGTTGACCCCTCCTTATTTAAAACCAGATCGTCCTTTTGGAACCTATAAAAATCAGCCAGTAGAGCCAGTCTGATCATAACTTTGTGACCCTGCATCCGAGCTAACTCTTTTTTACTTGGCAGCACAGCAGTAGAAACTTGCGGTTCGATCAGGGCCAAGGAGAGCTCGTCCCACAGCTCTAAACAGAAATTGTAAGCCGCGCAGCATTCCGGGATCTTAGTCTTAGATGTCAACATATTCGCTATTTCTGTCTGCATTCTGGGTGTAGACCCATGATCTCGCTGTTTAGAATGGCACACTGTGTTAAGACACTCCAAGTAAGCCTGCAACAGGATGGATTTTGCATAGCCACGGGACCGCACGATTCCAGGATCCTCTACCCCTACCCCACAACCCCGTTCGCACCGGTGCTTCTCGATTCTCCCGTGGTGTTGCATCTCCACTGTCCAAACCTGTTCCCCCGAAGAGGTCCTGAAAGTGCACGCAGAACACCTAGGACACTTCTTGGCTTTACAGAGCATGCCACGGATAAATGGAGACTTCGAACGCACGCTGTTTCTGGGCCTGTGCAACTTGTTCACTCGGAATAAGGTGCTCTCGCTGTACAGGAACACCCTGACTGACGGGGCTCTGCGGCAAGCAGTACTTGACATACCCTCGAAAGAGGAGGGTTTGGAAGACACCTACCCAAGCGTTTTTGTTGACTTCAACAAAACCAAGGCAGGTCAGATTGTGACTTTACTACGCAAGCTTCTAGAGCTGTTTGATCTGGACGACCTTTGCGAAAACGATAATATAATATATGAACACGGAGAGGAGCCTCGGCACATGTTATTTCTATACCTGATTCAGCTGCTGACTATATTAGTGAGCAGCTGCATTGAGGAGAAGCACCTGGCTACCATCATGAGCATCGCATCAGCTACCTTTCTTGAGGTTAACTTTTGCGACCCGTTGTGCGCTGCAACTCTGACAAAGCCCATGTTCATTCCCTACTATGATCAGCAACTTGGTAAGAGACGCAGACAAGGAGAAACGGGGAACCACGCTCACGAGGAACTGGAGGGGAGATTGCAATACTACAGATTGTTCACCAGGTACGAGCTGATCGACGCAGGCATTGACATGTCCAACGGGATGGATATGCATCTTAGCTGGACAGAACACAGCGTACTGCACCGTATACAGGGGTGTAAGATCGTAGAAAGCAAGAGCAAAAAGCTGTGGTTCCTAGCTCCACAAATGGGTGACAGGATGCTTATGGTCAAGGACAGCAGGCTGAAAATGATGGGAGGACAGACAGGTGATAAGCCCCTGAAGATCTGCTCCTATCGGATGTCCGATAACGTGATGGCCTACATGCAGTGCGCAGTATTTAGAATGATCCTGAACATGCTGCCCTGTCACACAAACAGTGAGTTCACTGAGAGCGTGAGGACTGCCATAAAGAGTTCCATGACAGCGTTCTCATCCGTGGTTCATCACCAGAGCGCGCAACTGATGACAGAACTCTGTGACATAAAAGAGAGCTACCTGTTCACCACCGGGGTAGGGTTCACTGGACAGGACAAAGGTAGCAGTCTCCACTACGGTAATGTTTTCACAAGACCCGATGAAAAGAGACCCGCTGCGAATAAGGAACTTTTCGGGACCTTCACTTCGGTGACGCTGGGGCTTGTGAACAACACCATGATGAAGATTAAGCTGACTATTGCCCTGAAGGAAGGTCCTACGCATAATCACAATGGAAGTTTACACAGTATGCTGTCTACTGAGTATAAGCCTTTGGGGTTTGGCAGCGTAGTGACCGATCCATTCTTGTATGGTCGCTATCACGATCGGTTTAACAAGGGCAAATTCACAGAGGTTGCTTGTGTTAAATCTAAGAGCGACCCGGGCTACAATCACATGTTCTAAGCGGATACGCTGGAAAAGAGTAGCAAGTATCGATTGACCATGGTCAACGGAGCACTGCCCTTGTGCACGCTCACCCTGGCCATGACCATAAGACAGACGGTGATGATGATCATGGGGTGGCTCCGCGCGGAGACTGCTCGCATCCTCTACGCTCCAAAGCCTACCGATTCTAATCTATGTAAACATCTCGTCACGCTACCTACGACTGCCAAGTTTAAACGCGACAAGAGCGATGATCGCACCAACGTATTCACAGCGTCTTATGGAACGGAGCTAAAGCTGGCTGGACCAGTCTTCTCAAATCCGGGTATGAATGCAGTCAATTATCACGAGCTGGATTCTATGGAGTGGTTGCAAGCGGACGATAAACAACTCCCAGATTACACACGCAAGGCGATGAATATGATTGGGGACACAAAAACAGTGGTCTCTGAGATCATGCTGAAACACAAACAGTGCTACAACAGGGTTCTGTTTGACAGCGACAAGGTCAGGCTGAACTTCTCTCTGTTTGCTAACCAGGAGTATATGATCAACGCGCCCATGATGGTGAAGTCGATCATTACAATATACACGCCCGACACAAACGATAAAAAAGTCAAGCTGAGTAGGCAGGGTTGGTACTACCCTGTCACAGTTTACAGCAACATGTCCGTGGACACCACCCTGTACCAGACGGGCATATGCTTCAGCTGTGCCCCGGCTGAGAAACGGACCACAATTGATGAGATGGTCCAGAGGATCAAACGAGCGGTATCCTGCGTGATGCCCAGGATAGAGGTGAAGCGTATCAAGATGATGAACCCTCAGCTGAATGAAAAGGAGTTCGACTTACTGGTGTCCGCTGTTAAAAATAACAACATTGAGGTAACTGGGCCCTTGTACACTCTCGGTACCCTCATTTTAGTCCGGGAGTCGAGTCTAGCAACCTCCTCTGTAGCCCTCTGGTAATCTGACTCACCACAGTGAGTGAGCTCTAGCTCCCCGTGTTCAACCCGGGCGCTGATGAGACTGATTATCCCGCTGACTGATATGAGTCTATGAGAGATGGAGTTGGAGTTGTCCTCAGGACAAGTGATCCTGGTAAACTTGCAACTAAGAGGCTCACCCTTATGGTGCGAGATCCTCATGACATTAGGGGGGTCAAAGGAACAAAGTCCGTACATGTTCATGAAGTCATAAGAGGCAGAGGTTGTGCTCAGTTTTTCTATGTGCTCTCTCACCAGACCCTTTATGTCCGAGAGGGCTATCTTTCTCAGTTCACAGTATAGCCTTTGGTACTCAGCATCAATAGTGTTACCGCGTTGCTCTAGCAACACAGAGCCTTTGCGTTCGTTCTGCAGTCTCGGTTGCTTTTCGGGTGAAGGCTCTGCGTCCCAAGCGCGCTCTGTCTGCTTACTCGATTCCTCCCAACAAGGTAGTCTCCCGTAACACGCTTTAATGGCGGTCGCTACACAGAACAGCTCAGGGATCCCTTTGCCCGAACCGCCGGTGAGATGCGTGAGTCCGCATGGGATCGCAAGGTACGATCACTTTCTTGAGTACCTAACAGGCGAGGTGGCGGACACCATCGGGACCGAGGCTCCGCTTTCTAGTGAAGCCTTAATACAGTGTCTGGTGAAGCACCGAGAGCTGATCTCAGGCCCTAACGTTTGGTCTCCTAGAGCTCGAGCTTATGTGCCCTTTGAGCAGCGCGCCCACGGAAAGTTCGCAATTCTGAAACCCAGTGGCCCGACTGTGGTTCAGTTACTGGGAAAATTACTACCCGTGTACTGCAGGCTATGCTTATTGTCAGAGTGCTATAACAGAGCCAAGGCTGCGGTGCAGGCTTTGCTGGTGCGTCTGACAGGATCGAGGGACTTGAGGGGCGAGGTGGTTGAATTTGAAATAAGAACCCTGATGTACCTAATAGACAATCTCTCCGCTACCCCTCCCTGTGAATGGGGGGAGGTGTGTCAGTCATCTAACGTGGCAGCTGAAATCAAGATTGCCGTGGAGCTCCTCTGGTGCCATTTGGCGCTAGTGTACGCTGGCAATTGTAAGCTCCTGCAGTGTAATCTGGAACTCTTCTTCATCGGACCCCAAGACTCCCTGAACCTGTGTCCGAGCGAACTTAGGGCCGCGCTATTTGTGCACGGTAAACATGACCCGTTCTCTCAACACAAGGACTGCTGCCGAAGTCAACATGTGGCTTACACAAGAAAGTGCCGGTCTGCACAGACCCGAGGTCTAAACGGAACACATCTAGGTCCAGAATCACTGCTGTCAAGCAACTATACGAGTCTCGAGTGTCCCGCTTTTGCTGGTTGGGAGCCCTGTGGATCCTGGACATCGAGTGCAACAGGGGCACCTTTCACTGGCTATACAAACCCGAACCGTACAGACTGTAGGCCAACCATGACCGATCGAGTAGAGTCACCGAGTCCACCGAGCCACGTAGCCTGCGCAGAGAGTACAAATGAGACGCTGAGGCTCGCGGGTAGCTGCGTGGTGGAGTTAGATAACAACGTGCTCCTCCACGTGCTACACATGAACACCGTTGGTAATCAGAAGTTCAGCGTGATTGTAGTTTCCAAACGTCTCTGACAGTACGCTCAGATGCAGTCCAACACCACAAAAACCAAGCTGCTGAGCAGATTGCGGTTCATCTCAGACAAGAAGAGGCTATGCTCCCAACACGGATATAAGAACACCCGCATAGTGTTCTCTTCCAATCCCAGCCGCAGCGCAAACTACACCTCGAACGCAAAGTACCTGCTACAGCCCTACTTCAGAGGGGTATTTGAGACAATTGCCTTATCGCAGGGGACCTGCGTGGTCTCGACTAAACCCTTCACGGTTAGCAACGAGAACCTAACCTGTTACATATACGGAGTGGCCAACCCTTTGAGCGTGGTGATCCGCATGAAGAACACAAAGAAACATTTCCACACACCCTTCTTCTTCTCCTCGGTCAATGTGGCCGGAGAGGAAACGAGACACCAGCTCTTCTCTTCGATGTCTATCAACTCGCAAAAAGTCAGGAACGTAGCCGAGGAACTCCCCAAAGCGCTGGGGAAAGTCGCCAACCTGGTAGAGATACACGTTCATCTCAACAGGCTGTGCTGCGAGCTAGCTCAGGAGCGACGCGACATGCTCCCGTCTCAGGAGAAGATTTGTCTGGTGTACCTGACGGAGATGTAATTCATGCAAGCGAGAGATCGCGGCAATCCTCAGTACTAGCCTGGGTACAGAGAATCCGTGAGAGGTGCATTCGTCGAGCGTTACCGTAGCAATTTCTCTTCCTTCCAGGATAAGGTGCTCACCAATTACCATCTGAAGAACCCAGAGTTTATTAACTTGGTCCCGTGGCTTCTCGAGAATCCGAGCGCTCTGAGAGAGGAGCGTAAAGCGAACACTAGAGTTGAGCTGATCGCAACGGTCGACAATCACGTTAACCAAAAACCAAACATCCACATGCCCCACGGATTCCCCAGTTTCAAGGATATTGATTTCAAAGACCTCGGATACAGCGAGCTATGAGTCGCTTTAAGCAAATTGCGCTGCTCCACGGCACCAAGAACAGCCTCTAACGTAAGCAAACTCATAGATACCTCGGCGCTTAGAGGGGAGCTATCCTTTCGCAACAGCATCCATGTCAAGTGAGACCTCTGCCGTGAGCTACCCGGGAGCGCTCTCGGCGGCTTCCAGAGCCTCGATTCTAAGGGTATAGGACATAGTGAACACACACTTTGAATCGCTACTAGCAACCTCGGAACGGTCTGCGACCAAGACAAGGGCTGAGAAAAACATACGATCCCAGGTCAAGGAGCTGAGAGACCTCATGGGATCGTGTAGCATGCGGCTGAAAACCATAGAGGTGTATATATCAGAACTGCAGAAACAGGACACGGGTGCCCTGAACAACATCTGCCCATCGAGAGAGATGCAGGCCTCCGAGTTGACAGGCGAATGGTATTTCCTGTACAAGGAGGACAACAGTGTTTTTGGTTACATGAAGTTGGTTCCAGATACGGTCTCGATAACTAGCGAAAACGGTAATGGGAAAGGATCTATCAGCGTTAAGAGAGCCGAATTTACTATCCCGTTGGGGGTGTTGAGAGAAGCTAATGATGTCCTGGATGCCGATTACACTCAGCTGGACCGCTGTTGCGAGTACGTACTGTGTCCCTGTTGTCGGATATCTTTTAAGGCCTCTGGCTTTTGGAAACACGCGTTTGAGATTGTAGAGAGGGGTAACAGAGTGCCAGCCTGGCAGTCCTTGGATCGCTCAGATACACCTAGGTGGATAGTGGATGAGAGCTCGGGTTGGAGCGACCCTATTTACAGACCCCGAGGTTTAGAGAGTACATGCGAGATCGGACAGACTCTCGCAGAACTAAACCTGAAACACTTCCTTTCAGACTCAGATTTCTCACAAGCTCTCGATCGTACATTTGAGTTTCTGGCTTTACAGCTGAGAATCTGAATCATGTTTTCCTACACATATCAGCCAAGCACAATGCTGTTCCCCTGTCCTGCACCTCCCGAGCCCCCTAACCCAAAGCCTCCCCAGCCTCAAGGGCAACCCGTTCACGAGCCCCATGATAGGATATTGGAAACCATACGAGAAGACGTGGTCACGCTCGACTATCTAATCGGAGTAGCCTTGCTAGGCCAGGAGTGCACCTTTGTGCAATACAGGCCCACCAAGAAACACAAACGGTGCGCAGGGCTAAAGATCGACCCTGTTCAGCAGATCAAC
>JACXGI010017967.1:0-13779 GCA_016801175.1 Esox masquinongy
TGACAGTTCTTTTGTGTTTCTTCCATTTGCGAATAATCACACCAACTGTTGTCACCTTCTCACCAAGCTGCTTGGCGATGGTCTTGTAGCCCATTCCAGCCTTGTGTAGGTCTACAATCTTGTCCCTGACATCCTTGGACAGCTCTTTGGTCTTGGCCATGGTGGAGAGTTTGGAATCTGATTGATTGATTGCTTCTGTTGGCAGGTGTCTTTTATACAGGTAACAAGTTGAGATTAGGAGCACTCCCTTTAAGAGTGTGCTCATAATCTCAGCTCGTTACCTGTATAAAAGACACCTGGGAGCCAGAAATCTTTCTGATTGAGAGGGGATCAAATACTTATTTCACTCATTAAAATGCAAATCAATTTATAACATTTTTGACATGCGTTTTTCTGGATTTTTTTGTTGTTATTCCGTCTCTCACTGTTCAAATAAACCTACCATTAAAATGATAGACTGATCATTTCTTTGTCAGTGGGCAAACGTACAAAATCAGCAGGGGATCAAATACTTTTTTCCCCTCACTGTATGTACACTAAAGACACAACATAACACTTATCAGCTTAAACAGCACGAATAGGAACCAACTGTTGCAGAGGCAAGAATTCATGGAGGTATAGACGCCAAAACAAATGTATTCGGATAGGCAACAAAATATAGAATTCTAAATTCATGACTAATCAATAACAACCTTGCAATTTTTTCACTCAATTTGTGCATGCGTAATCTGTAACAAAATGTGTGTATTGTGCAGTAAGCATATATACAGTCTTCTCATGTAAAGAGCACCCTCATTTATATTATTATCACTAAAATGCTTGCCAAGTACACCTTGGCTGTTTTCTGCAAAGACCTTAGAGATCATAGTATCATTGTGTGCGCAACTTTACCTCAGACAAACACGCTCTTGTCATTGTAGTCAGACGTTTGCAAAAATACTTTTATGAGCAGGCCTTTCTACATGACATGGCCTCTGAACGCTGATATAAATTAACCCTTATGTTAAGGACGCCTGGTCCAGTTTTAAAAACACTTCCCTCACTGTCCTTAATAAACATGCTTCGCTTAGGAAAAAATTATAAAACAATTTCTACAGCCTTTGGCTCACTAATTGGCTGATTCAGCACAAACACAGACTCTGGCATGTAGCAATAGCCTCCAAAAAGCCCTCTGACTGGCAACTCTTTAGGCAAACTAGGAACTAGTGTACTCAGTCAATTCAGAAAGCTAAGGCAGGTTTTTACAAACAAAATGTACTGCCTGTGGCTCTAGCTCAAAAGAGTTCTGGAGCACTGTTAAGTCTGTGGAAAATAAAAATGCCTCCTTCCAGCTGCCTACAGCACTAAAAGTTGCAAACACTGTTACGCTGACAAAACCAGAATTACTGAAGGCTTTATTAACCACATTATTATGACTGGCCATGCATTCAAATCTGTGATGCCTACCCTTGCCACTCCTAGTTCATGTAGTTTTCCCCCAGAACTCCCCAATGTCATTTTTCATCCTTTTCAGATGAGGGAGGTTCAGTAGAAACCCCTAAATTGGACCCGTAAAAATGAGCTAGGCTTGATGAGCCGAGCCCTTTTTTTTTTTTAAAGCTTTCCGCACCTATTATTTTAGCCCCCACAGTATTCTCTCTGCTGTAGAGTCAGGCTTCAGAGTAGGCATGGGTGTACTTCAGCAACACTGAAAGTCATCATAAATGACATTATAACTGCTGTAGATGCTTTAGATTATTGAATGTTTGTTGATACTGTAGTATTACTATCCATAGAACATCTACAGATGGAAATTGGGACAACCAAAATAAAGTGTAACCTTGGTTTCCTGTTTTGCAACATAGACTCCTAAACCTTTTATTAAAATAACCATCCTACCAGCCTAGACTTTGGGAATGTAATTTACAAGGTTGCCACTAACAGACACATCAATAAATTTGATGTGGTTAATCACAATGCCATCTGCTTTAACACCAATGATTCCCGTACAGTACTCTGCACTGTGATCTTTATGCTCTAGTAGACTGTACTTCGCTGCATACACAACAACAGACACACTGGTTCCAACTTATCTACAAGTCCTTCCTAGACGAAAGACCTTATCCATATCACCTCACCTCAGATTAACAACAATGCACCTTATCTATCTGTATATTTGTATCACCTTCTATGGTGTAACACACTAGTGTATTACTGGTGTGATTTTTGATTATGGAATTTACTGACAATGGAATTTATTCCATTGCATATGGTGTTCTTAATTGATTTTATTTATGTGTAACTAAGCATTGTCTTGCAATCGTTTTGTCTTTGACTAAGTCGTCATTGTAAATGAGAATTTGTTCTGAATTGGTTTACCTGGTTAAATACAGATGAAATTAAATGATCATTAAAATATTAAATGCAACCCTGGAGAAACCAGGAAGTCATGTAAGTGTGAGGGCCACCAACCAGGTAAGTGATGGCAATCTACGAAATATTAAAACAATAAGACACACACAAACAGTGTACACAGTTTGATAAAAGCCAACCTGGATACCAACAAGACATTTGAATTGATTAATGATTTCCACCACCAATTTGCAATGGATCAACAACAACTTTTTAGTAAAACTGACTCCAAACCTAGTGATATAACTACACGTAGCTTCTCAAATTATGACACCAATGCTGTATGAAAGGGATTTTAGTCAACAACTTGGATATGTTACATTTAGAGTCTAGGCAATAAATTCACTAGGAGATGTTAAACTGTCACGTGTTATTCTCTACTTTTCTTCTAGAACTTTATTTTCTCGCAATGCGTTATGATAGTTATAGTTCAGTCAATACATATAAAATAAAATACATACAAAATTATCTTATTATCCTGGTCCATGTATCAATACACATCAAATGAATAATAAACATGTAAATAATATTTCAATCTATAATTTCAATTAACTGTAACAATGAAAATTACAACATCTAGACATGAAGACACACACCTGCTCAAAAACAGGAAGAAAGGCTCATCTACTGATACTGAAGATCTGACCTAAATGTGCAAGCTGTTCTTAAGGACACCCAAGGAAAATTCTTTTTTTTATATGAAACTGTCTGATAAACAGATCTGGCTGGATAATCTCTATGGACCAAATAAAGGTGATCCACAATTGTTTTTAAACATCTATAATAACATACTGAATTTAAAGGCTATATTAGGAGATTACAACACTGTTCAAAGTATTTAATAAAATACATGATGCAACAAATTATCACCCAATGGCACTTGAAGAAATCACTAATATCATAGACACAGAAGATTAAGTTGATATAAATATTCTTGTTCTTACTGTACGTTTCTTTTCTCTTTTTATTTTATATTTATTTAATGCACTTTGAGATTATTCTAAATAATGAAAAGTGCTCTACAAAGGTAATAACTTATTATTATTTTAATTATATATGTAGTATCACGTCCTGGGATGGCAGGCTTGCCGTGCCAGTGAGATCAAACGCCCTCTCTCCTGTTTCCCGTTATTACCCTCATCTGTGTTCCCGATCACTGTCCCTATTTAAGTTCTTCCTTTCCTATCATGTCTTGTCGGCCTTTGTTTGGTTACGGCTAATGTAATGTTCAGTTCTGTCTTGTGATTTAGTTTCTGTTTTGCTATGTCTTAGTTCTTTTTAACTGTCCTCCATTCTCCCAGCATGCGTCCTGCCTACTCTGCAACGTTACATGAAGACTAAAAAACCCAGACCTTGTGAGGTATACATGGAGGAGGCTTACTCAAGCACACCTCCTTGTCCCATTCTAGCTTGTCCTGAAACTCAGAAAAGTATTGATAAAAAGAATGCACTCCGATCATCATTTGATTGGCATCCACATTAATCCCACTAAATTTCCAAAGGGACAGGGCTACTGGAAATTGAATCAATGCCTGCTACATGACAACAAGTTTATAACCAAGACATGGTAATTTATAACCAACTTCTTTCTTGATAACATGGGTACAGCCATGTTATATGGTATGGGACACTTTCAAATGTACCTTCAGAGGAAACACAATACAATACACAGCTGTAAAGAAAACCAAATTTATGGCAAGGGAGACATAATAATAATAATAATAGCTTTCACATTTGAAAGAGAAGCAGGACACAATCGCAGACTAACAGTAATATATAGGACCCAAAATTGAACCCTGTGGAACTCCATTGTGGACTACAAGAAATTCAAATCAAATAATCAAATGCCTTCAGCAGATCAACAAACAGAGCAAGAGTTTAATTTCTCATTTAAGGCTTTGACAATATTATTTACAACTAATTAATAATATTAATGTTAGATTAAATTATAGAGCTCCAGAGAAAATTTGAGCAGGACCAACCAATAAGCCTAGATCTAGGATATCAGCCCCTGTGGATTTCTGGTGTCTAAAACAGCAGCAAATCAAGGGCCTCTTTTTCAGTGAACCGACTCACCAAAAAATCAATTAATATCAGAGTGCCCCTGCATAATTCCTGTTCTAGGATTCCTTTATCATTTCTTCCTTTGTAAAAGGATAGTTTTCCCAAAAATCATATTTTGGTGACAGTCTCATTACCCCGAGTAGGTCCTTCAGGCACATAGTTTTTTTTTTTTAAAACAATCCATTATTCAGCTGTCTCATTCAGTAATTAGCGTTATTAGCATTGTACAAATTCATGAATGGAAACTGCACATACCCCTATCGCAAAGCTGCATTGCAAGCTTTGCAAACTACTCTAAAAAACTCCAAACTAAGACAAGTGGTGCTGTTTACCACAAAGAACATGACAATGTAGTACTTCGTGAAAAAAGTTCATTTTCACAATATAATTCTCATTTCTAATAAATGGGTACTTCCTGTGTTTACCGGTCAGTTTCGTTCACAATTGTATCAATCCACGCGTTCGTTCAGGAAGAGTAAGTGTATACACAATAAACGAAAGTTTATTTATTAGTGCTTGCTAGCTAGAAAGGAAGTTACCTACTTTGTCTTTGATATTCACCTCGGGCAGTCAAATTTTATTTGCTTGAGAAAGGAAAATACATATATATATATATTGTCTGACTCTGAATACGAGCAGGAAGAACATTTTTCGGAGATATAGCCTTACTTGTTCTAACCATAATACACAGATGATGATGAATTGACCGCATAGAAGCTCAGAGAGCAGCTAAAGGGGGGTGGTGAACACGTTAATCCCCAACCCTTGCCCAGAATATCCGGAAGCAATGTGTACTTTGTGTATTATAACATTGCAATCGGAAGTACTTACAATCTGTCGTCTCCACGGGTTGAACTGGGTAAATTGATGGAATTGCATTTGCCTTCGCTTTAGTCCTCTTCTAAGTGAATGTGGGTCATGATCCTCTTTATGAATACGACTCGGGAGAGGCAGAGTTATTGTCCCAATTGCAGAGTGGGTAGAATTCAATTAACTCAAGATCCACGAGCAGGCAGAAGTCAACATCGATACTTACAAAGGAAATCCAGAAGTTCAAAATGTATTTATCAAATACACAGAATAACACAGCATTATCCTGCACAACGAAGTTCTTGTGACATGGCACACGACATCTACGTAGTAAGAATTAAGAAATATATAAAGAAATAATATAGCAAAAATATACACAAGTGTAAACTAGCAGAAATTTTAAAAAGCTAGGCAAAGCAACCTATCTTCACATTGCTTGTTGAGGTTAAAGTTTACGGTCACCTTGATGACATCACTGCCGAAGGACAGAGGCTGTGTATGGTGGCTATAGGAAATAGTTCGCTAGTGCCAGTTGAATTCAGCCAATTCCACTGGCTGTTTTGTCAGTGTACAGTTTAAAAAATCGATGCTACCGTGACAGATTGCTGAATGTAGTTTAAAGTGTTTTTGGAGTAGTTTTCCATTTGAAAGCATTGTGATAGAGTAGGAAACGTTTCCATTCATGAATTTGGACGATGTTAATAACGCTAATTAGAGATTGGGACAGAGCTGAATAATGTATTATTTGAAAAAAAATTATTCTATGGGCCTTATGGAATATCTTTTGGAGAGTGAACTTTAAGAAAAATACGAATTTTTCTTAAAAAAAAAAAAAACTATCCCTTTAAGGCAAGCAATTCAAATACCAATTTGAATACATATAGACTTATGAATATAGAATGAAAGGTGATTTTTTGTTAAAATGGCCACACCATTGCACAGTTGCATAGTATTCTTAGATAACCAAGTTTCGGATAAAAATAAGTAAGTCTGCATTAGATAGATTGAGGCATTAAAATCTTAATAAAATCCATCTTCGACAATTAACTCTTTTGGTATAAAAATCCAAGACCCTTGGATTTTTTTGTATGTGGATTTTCAAAGTATACAGGATTGCTAGTGGAGTTTATAATTCTTAAGCTATGTTTGTAACACAGCTCTATGGGGGCAAGGTACCTAAATATTTTGCTTATGCAAGCGTGTAGTAATACGATGGTCACATATAATACTATTGATAGCACAGGTGGAGCTGACATAATTATTTATACAAGTTTAGGTTATATCATTTACGTAATCCCTCACCTCATCTAAGTGAAGTTACTCAACAAGAAATAATTTAAAATTGTCTTGTGGCTAGCAGTGACTGAATCAGTCCCATAAAATCATGCTTCAACTTTTCTGAGCTGCCTCTCATAATGTCATTGGATCACACATGAATGACAATAGAATCAATTTCTGAGTGTTTGCACTGAACATCTGAGATCATTGCAATAATTTCCTTCACTCTAGTCCCAGGATAACCCAGATTTTTAGCACCTGGAACATTGATGTTTCTAATGATGCTACTGGCTAAAATAATAGCCAGAGTTGGACTACAGGAAAACCTCCCATCTCTACATTTCTCATCTAGGTTTGAGCTAGTCCTTCCCTCCACTGAAGTGATGGAACGTGGCACAGGTTCCAGTAATGACGACTGAACAATAGGTGCATTCCTGTTGGTAAGCCTTAGCACCTGTTGAGAAAGCAAGCGAAAATAATCCTGTTGGACTACAGGAAAACCTCCCATCTCTACATTACTCATCTAGGTTTGAGCTAGTCCTTCCCTCCACTGAAATGCTGGAACGTGGCACAGGTGCCAGTGATAACGACGGAGCAATAGGTGCATTCCTGTTGGTAAGCCTTAGCACCTGTTGAGAAAGCAAGCGAAAATAATCCGACTGCGGATTTGTTGATTTACTGTTGAATCCATCACTCACAACAGCTATGAACATGTCGCAGGTGTTGCATTTCATTGCGGAATTATTGGCTAAATTCAGTGATTCATCCAGAGATGAGCCAAGAGGTGATTTATCCCGGGTTGCGGGCCCCGGTGCCTACGGCAAATCTTGGTGCTGTAGTTGCCGCTGTCCATGATAATTTTGGATTTGTTTGCGGATCCCATACGGAAAAGTAATATATGGCAATATATGTATGTAACTTATATGACTTATATGAGCATATATGTTGTAAACATATATTACGTTTGATCAACACATATGTATATATGTATATGGAGACATATGTATACACATATGTATATACAAAATATACAAGAATAAGCCTTTTTTTTATGTCAGATTGAAATATGTAATAACATATGTGATCATGTATTTTAAAATATTTTTTTAATGTATATGGCCATATATTAGATTTCCATATTGGGATGAGTCCGTGTGAGGTGGGTGTGAGGGGGGGTGTAGGTGTGCATAAAAAATATAAGAAATAAATAGAGTTGAAGTGACACTAATATGGATAATATCTGTTTGCTCATGGCTGATCTATTCACAGAATAAAAATATATTAAATGCAAGTTGACATTTAAATTCAATATTAAATTAAAAAAAAACTCCCATTGTTGAAACAGCAATGTTCATCATGACCCTGTGGTGCTTTGTGCCTCGGTTAGTACACAAATCAATATAATGAAGTTACTTTTCCCATCTTCGACCTGGTGCCGGCTGTCTTCCAATTGATGTCGAATAAAAATGTTGTTGTCTGTGACACAATATGCAATCATCAGTTATGTTTGCATTGACTCTTACAAGTAAGACCTGTACATAACCCAAATACATCCACGGATAGCACAGCTAGAGAATTGCCACAAATTAAATACAATTTCCCCATCATAGCTCTGTCCTCTTCAGTATACTCTTGTTCAATCATATACTGTACATTACCATTCAAAAGTTTAGGATCACTTAGAAATGTCCTTGTTTTCAAAAGAAAAGCATATTTTCTGCCCATTAAAATGACATCAAATTGATCAGAAATACAGTGTATACATTATTAATCTTGTAAATGACTATTGCAGCTAAAAACAGCTGATTTATAATGGAATATCTTCATAAGCTTATCAGCAACCACCAGTCCTGTGTTCCAATGGCACGTTGTTTTTGCTAATTCAAGGTTATCTTTTTAAAAGACTAATTGATCATTAGAAAACCCTTTTGCAATTATGTTAGCACAGCTGAAAACCTTTGTGCTGATTAAAGAAGGAATAAAACTGGCCTTTAGACAAGTTGTGTATCTGGAGCATTAGAAATTGTGGGTTTGATTACAGGCTCAAAATGGCCAGAAACAAAGAAATTTCTTCTGAAACTCATCAGTCTATTCTTGTTCCAAGAAATGAAGTCTATTGCATGCGACAAATTGCAAAGAAACTGAAGAGCTTGTACAACAATGTGTACTACTTGCTTCATAGAACAGTGCAAACTGGTTCAAACCAGAATTGAAAGAGCAGGGGGAGGCCTCGGCGCACCACTGAGCAAGAAGACAAATACATTAGTGTCAAGTTTGAGAACCAGATGCCTCGCAGGTCTTCAACTGGCAGCTTCACTAAATAGACACTGGACAAAAGAACACAGACACTGGACAGAAGAACAGAAATAACATCCAGCATCCCGGAGTTGCCTCTTCACTGTTGTCTTCTACTGAGGATAAAACAAACCAACAAAAAAGAAATCCACGTTAGGGGCAGGACTGGGGTAGAGCTACACACAAAATGACTTGTAGCGCAATTGGTTTAACATAAAGTCTTTGTGAAATGAAACAAAACATGACTATTTTTCATATCTCATTCACCCTGCAATACATGTTCGGACATACTAAAGTGTGTCGTTTAGCATGCAAAGCCCATTCCCGTGCTCCATCTGGCCAGTTACAAGTGAAACAAATCTCACTGACCTAGTAAACTGCCAAATATTATGCAAACCACCTGAGGGTCCCCCTGGGTGAAATGTCCCTTTAAGAGTTTGTATTATAATATACACCGATCAGCCATAACATTATGACCACTATAACATTATCCACTAACATTGTCCACTGACAGGTGAAGAGAATAACAATGATAATCTTGTTATCATGGCACCTGTCAGTGGGTGGGATATATTAGGCAGCAAGTGAACATTCTGTCCTCAAAGTTGATGTGTTTGAAGCAGAAAAAATGGGCAAGTGCAAGGATTTGAGTGATTTTGAAGGGCCAAATTGTGATGGCTAGATGACTGGGTCAGAGCATCTCAAAACTGCAGCCCTTGTGGGGTGTTCAAAAGTGATCCAAGGAAGGAAAAGCGGTGACCCGGCGACAGGGTCATGGATGGCCAAGGCTCACTGATGCACGTGGGGAGCGAAGGCTGGCCCATATGGTCCGATCCAACAGACGAGCTACTGTAGCTCAAACTGCTGATAAAGTTAATGCTGGTACTGACAGAAAGGTGTCAGAACACAGTGCATCGCAGTATGTTGTGTATGGGGCTGCGTAGCCGCAGACCAGTCAGGGTGCACATCCTGATCCCTGTTCACTGCCGAAAGTGCCTACAATGGGCAGATCAGCATCAGAACTGGACCACAGAGCAATGGAAGAAGGTGGCCTGGTCTGATGAATCACATTTCCTTTTACACCACGTGGATGGCTGGGTGCTTGTGCGTCGCATACCTGGAGAACACATGGCACCAGGATGCACTATGGGAAGGAGTCAAGCCGGCGGAGGCATCGTGATGCTTTGGGCAATGTTCTGCTGGGAAACCTTGGGTCCTGCAATTCATGTGGATTTTACTTTGACACGTACCACCTACCTAAGCATTATTGCAGACTATGTGCACCCTTTCATGGCAACGGCATTCCCTGATGGCATTGGCCTCTTTCAGCAGGATAATGCGCCCTGCCACAAATCAAAAATGGTTCAGGAATGGTTTGAGGAACACAACAACGAGTTCAAGGTGTTGACTTGCCCTCCAAATTCCCCAGATCTCAATCCAATCGAGCATCTGTGGGATGTGCAGGACAAACAAGTCCAATCCATGGAGGCCCCACCTCACAACTTACAGGACTTAAAGGATCTGCTGCTAACGTCTTGGTGCCAAATACCACAGCACACCTTCAGAGGTCTAGTGGAGTCCATGCCTCGACGGGACAGAGCTGTTTTGGCAGCTAAAGGAGGACCCACACAATATTAGGCAGGTGGTCTTAATGTTATGTAGGGAGTGGTGTATATGAATGGAAAGATAATTCCATTAGATTTGGCTTATGAGAGTTTCTAGGAGTGCCAAAGATTTTGGAGAACAATTTGTATTATTTGTATTTTTTTTCTTTGAACCATTCTACCTCAAAAGTTACATCTGTTTCATATTTTGAGTGCAGGCTGATAGACAACAAATGTATTTTTTCACAGCGTTCCCCCCCATCTTAACCAAGTTGCCAATAATCAAGGAGGGCAGCTGTAATAGATAATGAAGATTCAAGAATGAGCCTGTGGAGCAAGTGATCCAGGTAAACCAGCATATCTAATAGTGATGTTTAATGGGGTCTCTATTGACACCCTTCAGATTAACAAGTTTGTGATGTGAGTTTATAACCAAAAGGCACATCTCTCAAACTGCAAGAGATCACTGCAAGACACCACTCCAATGTTCCACATCAGGGTCAGATAGTTTAGACATTCATGTGTAACATGATACTTCTAAAGAGGACTGCTTCTTTGTGGAGAAAAAGATACTGATTGAGGAAGAGTGACAGAGTAAAATAGCGTGCATGCCCTTTAAACCTGTGACAGTGCGAAAACACCCAATTTTGAGTGTGAGATCTGATCGTTGATTTCTTTCTTTCAGCATTTTCCCCCTTCATTTTCTGCCACTAAGTGAAGAACCCCCCTGGTTTAGCGTTGCTGAGTCTGGCAAGGGGCAGATGGACATGGAATAAATGTATAAATGATTCAATTCTCTCCCTCTTTAGAGAAGTTCACAGAGGGAGCATGATGGAAGGCCCCTCCACCGAGAGCTTGCGGCGCCAGCCTGCATTAAAAGCGAAAATATGTTGCTTTCAGCAGACCATATGGTAATGTGAATTGATGTCATGCCATGTCATATTGCATATGGAAATAATTTGAATAAATAAAGTGACACAGAGGGTCGGGAGAAGCCACTGGGTGGTCTGACAGAGAAAAAAAGCCAGAGAGAAAAATGTGAAGCAATATAACAGTTGAAATGTGTGTTATTTTATCTCCATTTGAGCAGAATAACACAAGGTCCCTATACTTCACATATTGCTCCCTGATAATACACTTCCAAGGTACTCCAAATACACTAAAGCTTTGGTCGTATTTCCTTCCATTCACCCAAATGTAAAAACAATAGATTAACTGCACAAATGGAGGTTACCAGGTTGACATATGGAAAAAGTTATTCAGCCTGACTGAATAATACTTAATTGAGATGTTTCTAATTAAAATTAAAATGCACTTTGTCAGCTAGATATAGCTTTTCCAACTGGATTCCTTGTCCCGTTTGATATTCTGGCTGACTCAACTTTGTTGTGGTCCAGTTACCCTTGGATCCATGAGTAAGGTATAGTTTGATTTGTACAGTGTATAACCATGACCATGCCATGAAATCCACTCAACATAGTGATGTTATCTGTCCAAAAAAGGTATCTCAGGTCCTCTAAACATTTATCCCAATGATGAATGTCTGACTTGATTCATTTTATAATATGCTTTCATACTTTTGGAGCCAAATTGAGCTCAAAATGTATTGACCTTAAGAAAAGAAAAACGTAACAGAAATATTTTTTGATAATAAAAATAAAAGCAAAGTCATCATAAATATTTCTTTGTGTGAAAAAACTAAACTCAATCGTATAAAAAATAGATTGAAACATGGTAAATATATATGCTTAACTCATTAAATGGATTTTCATCCAATCTTGAAATTTCTTCGTTCAAACATTTTTTTCATGTTCGCTTTTTCTTGCGATTACAATTTATTTTCTTAAAACCAAGTTTTGAGCCTCTATTGCAATAAGGTATATCTGCAGACCGCAAGTCAGGGGTGTTACTTAACATGGGGGTTCCTGAATATTAAGTTACACCCACTGAATATTAAGTTATGCCCCCAGATGTTCGCCACTGGTCAGTTAATATGGGGGTTCCTGAATTTTAAGTTACGCCCACTGGCGTTTGCCATTGGTCAGTTGGGGACATCCTGGTTTGACACTAGGTGTCATGTATGGGTATGGCGTCATTACGTTGAGTCTACTAATGGAGGAAGAAGCATTAACTTCTGTATGATTTCATTCAATATCTTTTGTCAAGATATAACACTAGATTCAAGTGGTTCAAGCATAGATATAGAAAACAAAAGTGTTTTTTCGCTTCAACTACATGTTGAAAAAGCACTCTAGTATGATTTTGCTTGTATCAATTATGTAAAAGTACTTTTTCCAAGATCATTTGCAGAGACGGAAATACAATTTAATTGTATTTTGTTTGAGGTTTAAAATTGTTTGATAACATACAACTGAAATATAATAATTCGAAGACTGAAGTGCCTCTAAAAATGTTTTGGTTACAGTCAAGAATGAGACACTAGTGGTTTAGAAAGCTGCTGAGTGCAGTTATAATAAAGACACATACTTACACATGCACAGTCATACTCACTATGCCTGCCATGGTCAGTTTTTGTTTGAGTAGCCATTGCTTGGTTATATGTGATAGAGGGCCATAATTAGGAGGTTGATGGTTGAGAATGCTGCTTATTGCATTTACAATATAGTTGATCTGAGCTCTACATGTTACAAAGTGACACAGGACACCCTTTTGCACAAGTTCATACAGGATTACTATTCATGCATTTTCCATAGATTCAACATATTACACAAATGTGAACATGCTGCGTAAGGTACATTGTGCAGTGGATCTCTGAGCAACTACTTCAGTCTCAGTTAAACTGTTCTGAAGGTCCTTTGCTGAGACCTGTGGGTTCTGCTGTGTAGATCTCAGAATCAAAATCAGAAAGGGTTTATTGCCAAGTAAGTTTCACAACAAATAAGGAACTTGTTGTGGCCGTTGGTACAACAATCAATACAAAAGGGATAAGGGAAGTAAAAACAAATAAGAACAGTAGACTGAGCATAAAAATAGTAGACTGTGCATTAATAAATTACTAAAAATAACTAAAATGTATATGTAAGGGGCAAGATTTTGTCCAGTTGATGGTTGTTTATGTATGTGGGGAGGGGTAATATATTTGCCCAGTTGGGGGTTGTGTGTGTATGTGGGAGAGGGTTTTAGATTTGTCTGTTGAGGGTTGTGTGTGAATGTGGGGAGGGGTAATATATTTGCCCAGTTGAGGGTTGTGTGTGTATGTGGGGGAGGGTTTTAGATTTGTCTGTTGAGGGTTGTGTGTGTATGTGGGGGAGGGTTTTAGATTTGTCTGTTGAGGGTTGTGTGTGAATGTGGGGAGGGGTAATATATTTGCCCAGTT
>JACXGI010017968.1:0-13931 GCA_016801175.1 Esox masquinongy
ATAGATCTAGGTCTGGTAGAGTCTGAACTAATAGATCTAGGTCTGGTAGTGTAAGAGATAAATGTACAGTTTTGGATTCATAGTTAAAAGGTTTCTGTGGTTGTAAGACATTATAATTATAAGCAAATATAATTTTTAAAAAGTAAAATAGCAGAAAGGACTAAAGTGTAACATTTTCACAGAATTACCATAGTTTAATTATTTTTATCAGACATGTCACATTACATCAGTCTCATTTGTTAATCATCTGATACAGAAAAGGTCCATTGTTCTTTTCTTTTACCTATAAATATCTGAATGTGATGATGATGGTTAAAATGCTATTGAACATTATTTTTCTATTACGATTTATCTGGAAACCATAGACTTTACATATAATGCAGAGGAGCTCTAACAGTCTGAATTCATACTACAGGAAGACGTTTCTCTTTCTCTCTACTTCCCTCTGTATTTTCCTCTCTCTCCCTCCTTGTCTCTTTCCCACACACTTTCTGTCTCTCAGTTCCACTCTCTCTTTCAGTGCTTCTCTCTCACATGTTTCCTTTCTCTCAATCTCTCTTGTAATTTCCTGTTTCTATCTCCCTCTATCCTTGTCTCCTCCATATTTCTCGATGCTCTTTATCTATCCCTATCTCCATCTCCCAGTTTTGCTCTCTCAGTTCTCTCTATCTCTTTCCATTTCTCCATCTCTATTTGACATCTCTCTAATCTCTCTCTACATCTCTACTCTCTATTTTCCCTCCCTCTCTACATCTCTCTCATCTCTATCTCTCCTATTTTCTCCATCTTACCCATTTTCTTTTCTCTTTCTCTCCACCCCCCGTTCCCTAGGACAGTTACATAATATTTTCTCTACATGCATGAACAAGCCCCAAACCCTCCAAAACACACTTCCACACACAGACACACACACGCACCAACAAACACACAGACACAGACACAAGGTTTAAAACACACATGCAGAAATAACTTGAACAGTAATTTTTCTCATCTTTATGCATGCATGCACATCAAGACACATCAAGGGTGGAGAGCAGCAGTGACTTTTACAGACATACAAAAAGACACATACTGCCACACACACACACATACAGACATACAAAAAGACACATACTGCCACACACACACACATACAGACATACAAAAAGACACATACTGCCACACACATACACATACAGACATACAAAAAGACACATACTGCCACACACATACACATACAGACATACAAAAAGACACATACTGCCACACACACACACATACAGACATACAAAAAGACACATACTGCCACACACATACACATACAGACATACAAAAAGACACATACTGCCACACACATACATTATGTACACTGCTCACACAGCGGGTCACAATGAACAAAATATATTCAAGATCCAAATCTTTACTGGACATTCTGTAATTCGTTGAGAACAAAATGAAGTAACAACGGTCAGTGGAAACCAAAATCACCAACCAATTGAGGGCTAGATTCAAACTCACACCAAAAATCAAAGTAAATAATTGGATTCAGGTCTGGGGAATGTGAGGGTCAGTCAATGGCATCAACGCCTTTGTCATCCAGGAACTGCATACACACTCTAGCCACATGAGGCCAGGCATTGTCCCGCACCTGGAGGAACCCAGGGCCCACTGCACCAGCGTAGGTTCTGACGATGGGTCTAAGGATTTCATCCTGGTACCTAAAAGCAGTCAGGGTACCGTTGGCTAGCACATAGAGGTCTGTGCGACCCTTCAAAGATATGCCTCCCCAGATCATCACTGACCCACCACCAAACTGGTCATGCTGGATGATGTTGCAGGCAGCATAACATTCACCATGGCGTCTCTAGACTCTTTCACATCCGTCACATGTGCTCAGTGTGAACCTGCTCTCATCTGTGAAGAGAACGGGGTGCCAATGGTGGACCTGCCAATTCTGGTGTCCTCTGGCAAATGCCAATTGAGCGGCACGGTGCTGGGCTATGAGCTCCATGCCACCCTCATGGAATCTGTTTCTGACAGTTTGGTCAGAAACATGCACACCAGTAACCCGCTGGAGGTCATTTTGTAGGGCTCTGGCAGTGCTACTCCTGTTCTTCCTCACACAAAGGAACAGATACCGGTCCTGCTGCTGGGTTGATGTTCTTCTACGGCCCTGTCCAGCTCTCCTCGTGTAACAGCCCGTCTCCTGGTATCTCCTCCATGCTCTTGAGACTGTACTGGGAGACACAGCAAATCTTCTTGCGATGGCATGCATGGATGTGCCATCCTGGAGGAGCTGGAAAACCTGAGCAACCTGAATGCGAAATGGTTGATATCCCTGAAGTTTAATTTACTGTGATGACTACGTGTCCCCTTAATTTTTTTGAGCAGTGTATATACACACAATTAGACACACACAGACAAATCCTTCTTTATTCAAGAATAAGATATATCTCAGACCTGGACTTCATTAGTGCACTCAGACCAATGTTACTACAATGTATTAATGGATTGTTCCTCCATCACTCAGTCACATTGTTGTCATGGTCATTAATATTCTATTGATGCCATAGTCAAATTAATGACAAGAAGTTGAATGGAGGCAAATTAGCTTTTGTCTGAACTATACTACATGGGCTTGGAAATACAACAACATAGCGAAAGTAGGCTAATATTTAGTAGGAAACAACTTTGCCATACTCAACAATAATATCATCATATAATCAAATGTTCTGTGACATATGGCAATTCTGTCAATAGCTAGCCAACAATAGCTAACAATGCTAAATTAGCTAACATTCAGTGGACTCCCTACAATATTAACTTGCTAGTTATGGTAATATTGGTGTCCCAAAAAGACCAAGAGAAGCTCATCCATGCTTTTATCTCTAGTAGGGTTGACTACTGTAATGGCCTCTTAACTGGACTCCCCAAAAAGACTGTAAAACAGCAGCAGCTCATTCAGAATGCAGCTGCTAGAATGTTAACCAGGACCAAGAGAACAGAGCACATCACTCCGGTTCTTAAATCTTTACATTGGCTTCCAGTCAGTTACAGAATAGATTTTAAAGTGGTGCTTTTAGTTTATAAATCTCTGAATGGTTTAGGATCCAAATTCACATTTCTGATATGTTTGAAGAATATAAACTGAGCAGGGCTCTTAGATCCATGAACACAGGTCAGCTAGTAGAGCCCAGAGTCCAAACTAAACATGGAGAAGCTGCGTTTAGCAGTTGTGCTGTACACAACTGGAATAAACTACCAGAAGATCTTAGATGTGGCCCAAACTTATACATTTTTAAATACAGGTTAAAAACACTTCTCTTTTCACGTGCCTATGACTGAGCACTTAAACTTAACCACACTTTTTAGCCTTATAGCTTCCTTATAGATGTTTTTATCCCGTTGTTATTGTTTTTATTATTTTTATATTTTCTTATTCTATTTTTTATTATTATGATGTTGTTTTGATGTTTTCATTTGAGTATTTGTTTTTATGTTATTGTATTTTTATATTTTTTCTTTTTCTTTGTAAAGCACATTGAATTGCTTCGATGTATGAATTGTGCTATATAAATAAACTTGCCTGCTTGCTTGCTATTGCATCTAAAACCAATTTAGTGACACCAAAATAAAAAATAAAAAGGTTCAGCTACTAATTGTGTGCCATCTTTGGACAATGTATTGTTTTCAAGCCTTAGTAAAGCACTTTAAACCCGATTTCCATTAGCTCACATTGAGGATGCATTGATCAGAATGCTTGGTTGGACAAACAGTACTGTTAAAAGTTCAAAATGGCATTGTGACAGAATATGCAATCTGTGACTATCAGATTTATTTTACTACAATGTATATCAGACCAATGTTACTGCAATTAATTTTCAACCCATGTTACTACAATGTATTTTCAACTCATGTTACTGCAATGTATTTTCAACTCATGTTACTGCAATGTATTTTCAACTCATGTTACTGCAATGTATTTTCAACCCATGTTACTGCAATGTATTTTCAACTCATGTTCCTGCAATGTATTTTCAACCCATGTTACTACAATTTATTTTCAACTCATGTTACTGCAATGTATTTTCAACCCATGTTACTGCAATGTATTTTCAACTCATGTTACTGCAATGTATTTTCAACCCATGCTACTGCAATGTATTTTCAACTCATGCTACTGCAATGTATTTTCAACCCATGCTACTGCAATGTATTTTCAACTCATGTTACTACAATGTATTTTCAACCCATGTTACTGCAGTGTATTTTCAACCCATGTTACTACAATGTATTTTCAGCCCATGTTACTGCAATGTATTTTCAACCCATGTTACTGCAATGTAATTTCAACCCATTTTACTACAATGAATTTTCGACCCACGTTAAAGCACTGTATTTTCAACCAATGTTACTCCAGTGTATTTTTGACCCATGTTACTGAAATGTATTTTCAACTCATGTTACTGCAGTGTATTTTCAACCCATGCTACTGCAATGTATTTTCAACTCATGTTACTGCAGTGTATTTTCAACCCATGCTACTGCAATGTATTTTCAACTCATGTAACTGCAGTGTATTTTCAACCCATGCTACTGCAATGTATTTTCAACTCATGTTACTGCAATGTATTTTCAACCCATGTTACTGCAATGTATTTTCAACTCATGTTACTGCAGTATATTTTCAACCCATGTTACTGCAATGTATTTTCAACCCATGCTACTGCAATGTATTTTCAACCCATGCTACTGCAATGTATTTTCAACCCATGCTACTGCAATGTATTTTCAACCCATGTGTAACGAGGACGCGCGTGGAAGACGCGTGCCATCACCCCCGACGTGGTATTCAGCGTGCGTCATCGTCGGCCTTCTAGTCACGCCGCTCCTCCTCCCACGGCACTGTCATGTCTTGTTATTGCACGCACCTGCTGTCCATTCCCTCATTAGGTTGCCTATATTAGTTCCTGTGTTTCTGGGTGTCTTTGTGTGGTATTGTTCTTTGTCTTGTTGTACTGGAGAGAAAGCACGTTTGTTTAGCGCTTGTGCGCTCGTTTTTCTAGCTTGCCTTATATTTTGAATATTACTAATACAGTACGTTTATCGCCTCCCTGCATTCGACTCAGTTTTTTCCACGCACTCCACTACACCAGCTTCATGACACCATGTAACTGCAATGAATTTTCATCACATGTTACTGCAATGTATTTTCAACCCATGTTACTGCAATGTATTTTCAACCCATGTTACTGCAATGTATTTTCAACCCATGTTACTACAACGTATTTTCAACCCATGTTACTGCAATGTATTTTCAACCCATGTTACTGCAATGTATTTTCAACCCATGTTACTGCAATGTATTTTCAACTCATGTTACTGCAATGTATTTTCAACCCATGTTACTGCAATGTATTTTCAACTCATGTTACTGCAATGTATTTTCAAACCATGTTACTGCAATGTATTTTCGACCCATTTTACTGCAATGTATTTTCAACCCATGTAACTGCAATGAATTTTCAACCCATGTTACTATAATGAATTTTCGACCCATGTTACTACAATGAATTTTCGACCCATGTTACTACAATGAATTTTCAACCCATGTTACTACAATGTATTTTCAACCCATGTTACTATAATGAATTTTCGACCCATGTTACTACAATGAATTTTCAACCCATGTTACTGCAATGTTAGGAGAGGAACTCACCACGTGAAGGATCTTATTCTCTGTCTCATACACTGTACGGTCCTAGAGAAAGGAGAGAAGGAGAGAAAGAGGGATGAGTAAAGAAGTAGACAAAAAGGGTGAGAAAGGAGAGAGAGAGGAGAAAAAGGCGGGGAGAAAGAAGGGGAGAACGGGACAAAAGGAGATTGATTGAAAGAAAGAGAGAAAATGGGAGAAAGAAGGATGTGACCCACTTGGCCATGCTAGTGTTAATAAAGCCAGAAAGATGTCCACGATGTGCTAATTCATTGAGTGAATGTCAATGACTATTTTCTTTAGTGTCTATTGTTAATAACATGATCTATTGTAACATTTGATCTTTGAAATTGATGTTGTCTGAACTGATGTTGTCGCCAGTTTAGTTTCCAACAAAACATATTCTAATAGCAGAATTAACACCATGTATGCAGTGAATATATTACAGATCTCTCCTGATTAATGTTTGTAGCTAATCATCTCTAGCCAGCTTGACTTATCTTATGACTTCGCTTATTCTTCAAGTTGCCTACCTAATGCATTTAGTAAGAACATTAATTGAATTTGGGAATCACTTTATAAAGATGGTAAGGGTTAGGGGTTAGGGTTACCCTAAGCAGGGCCGGTTCCAGGCATAATAAATAATTAATTTGTTAATTATTACAACATCTACTCTTAAAATGTTCACCTGGCACAGCCAGAAGAGGACTGGTCACCCCTCCAAGCCTTGTTCCTCAATAGGTTTCTTCCTAAAGTTCGGCCCCTCTCACAGAGTTTTTCCAAGCCATTGTGCTTCAACACTGTTCTTGGGGTTTCAGGCTGGGTGTTTTGTAAAAGCACTTTGTGACAACTGCTGATGTAAAAAGGGCTATATAAATTAATTTTTAATTTTTTTCCAAATTTTTTGATAAGTGACATAAGTGGTCGCTGAGGGCCCCAACCACTTGGGGGGCCCCAACCTCTAGGGATCGCTAGGGAAGGGGGCACCAAATAAAATTTTTGCTTAGGGTCTCCAAACTGCTAGATCCAGATCTGACCCTAACTTAACCCCTAACACTTGTTGCCAACCATCCATCAGGAAAGTTAGTTTTAGGCCCCCACCTGAGCCCCATCCTAACCACATTTAGCATGAACATCAGTTAAAGGACAATACCTTGAAAAGCTTAGATGTGATTCAGGGTTTGATCAAGTGCCAGCACATCAAACAGCTCTCCAGATAAGGGGCTGACATGTGTTTTATTTGGTGCCTTGATCCGGACCACAATGGTAGGAGATAGTTGAACAATGGGATCAGAGACGAGCAACCTTCTATTTAGATTTATGTAGAAGCTGCAATTTACTGTGAAAATGTGTCTCAGTACGGTGTTGGGCCGAGCTGACAGGACTGCTTCAATGTACAGTACCTACAGTACTGGAGGGATGGAACACCGTTCTCCAAAAAGATATTCCTCTTTTGGTGTTTGGATGATGGTGGTGGAGAGCGCTCTCTAACACATAGGAACCAAATCTCCCATTGGTGTTCAATTGGTTTGAGGCCATAGCATATCAGGTGACTATGAAGGCCAAAGCATATCATTCACATAATTTTCTTACTCATCAAACCATTCAGTGTCCCATCGTGCCCTGTGGATGGGGACATTATCCTTCAGGAAGGGATCCAATAATTAACCCTCTTTCAAAGTCACTTGGATCCTTTCCTCTTGCCATCTTGATCCAAATTTGATGTCAACTGGACCTGCTCAGCATTTTCATACATGCCACAGAGCATGATGGTATGTTAATTATTTAACTGTACCACGCAGTACACCTGTAAGGACACATTTGCATTTGTTATTTTCCTCCACTCATTTACTCAGGTTTTTCCTTTGAAGTGTCCTTATACAGTATATACAATTTGCAACTCATTGCTAGTTTTCTCGCAACTGTAGTGTTTGTAGTCTATAGGACCTACTTTAAGAGGAGGTCAAGTGCCTGGCAGCATGGTGCGCTGACAACAACCTGGCCCTCAATGCAAAGAAAACCAAGGAGCTCATTGTGGATTACAGGAAGTCTAAAGGCTGTAGTCATGCCCCAGTTCTCATTGATGCCACTGAGGTGGAGAGTGTGTCCAGCTTCAAATTTCTGGGTGTGCACATCTCTGAGGACTTCTCTTGGACACTTAACACCTCAACCCTGGTCAAAAAGGCGCAGCAGCGCCTGTACATTTTGAGGAGCCTGAAGAAGGCCCGCTTGTCTTCCCAGATTATGGTGAATTTCAACCGCTGCACAATCGAGAGCACACAGTGACGAACTGTGCCACTGTGTGGTTTGGCGGTTGCTCCGTGGCTAACCGGGAGGCCCTGCAACGGGTGGTGAAAACCGCCCAGCACATCACTGGTGCCCAACTCCCAACTATCGTGGATCTCCAGCACAAGCGGTGTCGGCGCAGGGTGGCATCATCAGAGACCCTTCACATCCAGGCCACAAACTGTTTGCCCTCCAACCATCAGGCAGGCAGTACAGGTCTCTTCTTTCCCACACCAGAAGGCTCAGGAACAGCTTCTTCCCATCTGCTGTAACCCTGCTGAACTCTGACCCATCCCATCACTAACCACACCCACCTGCCCACTGCTTAGTACTGCCTCTCAGGGACCTTGTTGCACTACTCCTTTGTACTACTTGTCTACCTCGGGAACCTCATTGCTGCTATCCCTGCATTTCAGTTGTATATGCCACCTTGCACCTTCAATTTGCCTGCACTGCACATTTAGAATTGCCATTGTACTTGCTTTTCTTTTTTCGGATATTACAAGCACGTCTACCTCGGGAACCTCATTGCTGCTATCCCCGCATTTCAGTTGCACAGACTACCTTACACATCCAAATTGCTCGACTGCACAGTCAGAATTGCCATTTGTACTTGTATTTGCCTCATCGCACAACTATTCATTCCCACTTGCACATACATATATTTAATACTTTTTAAATTCTCTGCCCTCCCCTATTTGCCTTCACTGCTCATTCAGAATTGCCATTTTGCACTGTATTTGCCTTCATTGCACATCTATACATTCCACATGTAACATACACTTTACTTAATACTTGTAAATTTCCAGCCCTCTATTATTTGCACTTCTGGTTAGATGCTAACTGTATTTCGTTGTGCTGTACTCATACTGTTCAATGACAATAAAGTTGAATCTAATCTAATTTATGTGGAAGTTTACAACCACATCGTAGTCTGTTATTAGTCTAAATATAAGTGATTATGCACTGATTTATACAGTGGATATGAAGTCTACACACCCCTGTTAAAATGCAGGTTCTTGTTATGTAAAAGAATGAGACAAAGATAAATCATGTCAGAACTTTTTTCACCTTTAATGTGACCTATAACGTGAACAATTCAATTGAAAAACAAACTGAAATCTTTGAGGGGGAAAAATAAAAAATAAAAAACTCACAATAACCTGGTTGCATAAGTGTGCGTACCCTTAAACTAATACTTTGTTGAAGCACCTTTTGATTTTATTACAGCATTCACACAGCACAACTTGACATGGCAATATTTGCCCACTCTTCTTTGCAAAAGCGCTCCAAATCTGTCAGATTGCTAGGACATCTCCTGTGCACAGCCCTCTTCAGATCATCCCACAGATGTTCAATTGGATTCAGGTCTGGGCTCTGATGGGCCATTCCAAAACGTTAATCTTCTTCTGGTGAAGCCATGCTTTTGTGGATTTGGATGTGTGCTTTGGGTCGTTGTCGTGCTGAAAGGTGAACTTCCTCTTCATCTTCAGCTTTCTAACAGACGCCTGAAGGTTTTGTGCCAAAATTGCCTGGTATTTGGAACTGTTCATTATTCCCTCCACCCTGACTAAGGCCCCGGTTCCAGCTGAAGAAAAACAGCCCCAAATCATGATGCTGCCACCACCATGCTTCACTGTGGGTATGGTGTTCTTTGGGTGATGTGCAGTGTTGTTTTTGTGCCAAATATACCTTTTGGAATTATGGCCAAAAAGTTCAACCTTGGTTTCATCAGACCATAACACATTTTCCCACGTGCTTTTGGGGGACTTGATGTTTGTTTTTGCAAACTTCAGCTGGGCTTGGATGTTTTTCTTTGTAAGAAAAGGCTTCCGTCTTGCCACCCTACCCCACAGCCCATTCATATGAAGAACAGGGGAGATTGTTGTCACATGTAGCACACTGCCAGTACTTGACAGAAATTCCTGCAGTTCCTTAAATGTTGCTGTAGGCCTCTTGGAAGCCTCCCTGACCAGTGTTCTTCTCATCTTTTTATCAATTTTGGAGGGATGTCCAGTTCTTGGTAATGTCTCTGTTGTGCCATATTTTCTCCACTTGATGATGACTGTCTTCACTGTGTTCCATGGTATATCTAATGCTTTGGAAATTATTTTGTACCCTTCTCCTGACTGATATTTTTCAACAATGAGATCCCTCTGATGCTTTGGAAGCTCTCTGCGGACCATGGCTTTTGCTCTGAGATGCAACTAAGAAAATGTCAGGAAAATCCTACTAGAACAGCTGAACTTTATTTGTGATTAATCAGTCACTTTAAATGATGGCAGGTGTGTAATGACTTCTATTTAACATGAGTTTGAATGTGATTGGTTAACTTTGAACACAGCCACATCCCCAGTTATAAGAGGGTGTGCACACTTATGCAACCAGGTTATTGTAAGGTTTTTATTTTTCATTTTTCCCCCTCGAAGATTTCAGTTTGTTTTTCAAATGAATTGTTCACATTATAGGTCACATTAAAAGTGGAAAAAGTTCCGACATGATTTATCTTTGTCTCATTCTTTTACATCACAAAAACCTGGCATTTTAACAGGGGTGTGTATACTTTTTATATCCACTGTATGTGAAGATGTAACAGAAGTTATTTCCAATGCAAAGTGATTAAACAGTAAACATTTATTGTGAAATATATTACTTTCCAGAGGGAAATCTAACAAATACATTGTTGGCTGTCTGCGTTATAAGAGCATTAACACACTCCAGAATGAGAGCTGCTATGGCTATAGCCTTCTGAGTCCACTGAGGTGTGGTAATTTCCTGGTGTGTGTTAATGCCATCCACACAGATGAAACATCTGTGTGGGTGGAAGGATGGGTGAGCATGAGTGGGTCTTAATGTGGTGTTGATACCAACCTGTTGTACAATGGTAGTTAATTCCAAACAGAGCTGAACAATGTTGTTCTTCAGAACAGAGTACTCTGTCACACTGGAGAAAGGAGACCTGAAGGACGACAGCTCAAGTTTAAACACCTCAGGGTTAAACAGCTCAAGTTTAAACACCTCAGGGTTAAACAGCTCAAGTTTAAACACCTCATGGTTAAACAGCTCAAGTTTAAAGAGCTCAGGGTTAAACAGCTCAAGTTTAAACACCTTAGGGTTAAACAGCTCAAGTTTAAACACCTCAGGGTTAAACAGCTCAAGTTTAAACACCTCATGGTTAAACAGCTCAAGTTTAAAGAGCTCAGGATTAAACAGCTCAAGTTTAAACACCTCATGGTTAAACAGCTCAAGTTTAAAGAGCTCAGGGTTAAACAGCTCAAGTTTAAACACCTTAGGGTTAAACAGCTCAAGTTTAAACACCTCAGGGTTAAACAGCTCAAGTTTAAACACCTCATGGTTAAACAGCTCAAGTTTAAAGAGCTCAGGGTTAAACAGCTCAAGTTTAAACACCTCAGGGTTAAACAGCTTAAGAGCTTAGGGTTAAACAGCTCAAGTTTAAAGAGTGCATGGTTAAACAGCACAAGTTTAAAGAGCTCATGGTTAAATAGCTCAAGAGCTCATGGTTAAACAGCCCAGGGTTAAATGAAAGCAGGGGTGGCAAGCATTACTAGGTGAATCAAACTCTATCAAAGATCAGATTCCTGCTTAAATGTTTTCTTTAACAGAGAACAAACAAATCATAAGTAAAAATAAGATATACATAGTTACATGATAATATTATACTTAGTAATATATTGTATGGTAATGTTTTGAAAATTTCATATATCTTCCACTAGTTAGCTCCACCCACACCAAACGTCTAGTATTAAGCTTGTTCCAATTTGTTTTCATAACTTTTGAAATGGATAAATGCAACTTCTGTTAATGTTAAGGTAGCAGTCAAGACTAATCATGTCAGACCTTTTTTCAACTTGTAACTAAGAATAGTGAAGTGAAAAACTAATGTTAGAGTGGCTAAACTGCCAATGCCTTGGTTGCATAAATGCGCAGCTAATACTTTGTGGACCTTTTGCTTGGATTACCACAGTAACGAAAAGGTTCTACCTTGGTCTTATCACACCATATTATTTTCTCTAACTGGTTTTTGAAGAGTGAATGTGTCTTATTGCAAGGTTAATGCAGGCTTGAATTTTATTGTTTTTTGTAAAAAAAACTTCCGTCATGCACCTCACAGCTCTGACTTCGGGATTATATGTGCAGTTTTTAATATGAATGTTCCTGCCAGAAATTTAAGGTTTCAATTGCTTTCTCATTGCCCTGTCATCCATTTCAGAGGGACATCATGATGTATACAATGTCATGGTGGTGCCATCTTACCTCCAATTCCTCATCTTAGTTGTCACAATTTTCCACAATAAATGTTAAGCTTTAAAAATTATTTTATATCCCTCCCCTGATCTAAATATTTCAAATAAAAATCCTGTAAATCTTTTATTAGCTGCATGGCCACCTCAGCAGCATGCAAATAAGAAACCTTAAAAAAATCCTAAGGAACAGCTGGTTTTAGTTAATCATTAGAATCACTTCCATCAATATCTGGATATGAACCTCCATTATTAAAGATGATCACACTTATGCAACCAAGGCATTTACAGTTTCAAATGTTGTTTAACATTATCCGTCAAGATTTCAGACTTTACATCAGCAAGAGCTTAGTTTTTATTAAGGGTGTGACTTCCACTTTAAGTCCATAACTAATCAAAACTTGTTTTGAGGTTGACAGTGAGAGCAATATGTTAGGAACATTTAAATGCAGTAAATCACAGTATCTGATCATAATACATTTACCTGCAATCCTAAGAATCATAACAAATTTACATAGAATCCTGAGAATCATAACAAATTTACACAGAATCCTGAGAATCATAAATTTACATAGAATCCTGAGAATCATAATACATTTACATAGAATCCTAGGAATCATAATACATTTACATAGAATCCTGGGAATCATAACAAATGTACATAGAATCCTGAGAATCATAACAAATGTACATAGAATCCTGAGAATCATAACAAATGTACATAGAATCCTGAGAATCATAACAAATGTACATAGAATCCTGAGAATCATAACAAATTTACATAGAATCCTGAGAATCATATTACATTTACATAGAATCATGAGAATTATAAGACATTCTGTACTGGCACGTATGAGTGTATCGACGCAGGTCGTTTCCAACCCTCCATTCAGGGAAACACTAGATCATTTAATATCTACTTTAAGTTAAGAAACGACTTGTCTCAATTCTGCCTCACTGTCACTTTGACTTTGCCTGCTCTGCCAGATATAGTGGGTTATTTAAGGGGGTGTATTACCTGTCTAGCCATGCCAGGAGGTTCTTAGCTGCTCCTATCAGGTCCACTACGGAGGTCAGAAAGTCATTGGGGAGACGATGAGATGCCCTGCCATCATAATGACCTCCTCTCCTCCGACCCAGGATGAAGCTCTGGAGGTTCTTACAGGACGCGTTCAGTTTGTGGGACAAAGTCCTTAGGTTCTCAGTCTCAAGACCATAGTTCTGAAACACATATACAGACACACACCGAGAGACATACAGATCCACACAGTAAGATGCATGCATGTATAAAGGTGATTTACTGGCCAGAACAGAACCACTGGGTACTAAAAAAAATTTAAGAACATTTAAGGAAATTAAGCCTCTTCTAAAAAAATCTAATCTGGATCCTGACATATTAAACAATTATAGGCCAATATCGAACTTCCCGTTCCTCTCAAAAATCCTAGAAAAATGTGTTTCCCAACAACTGAATGCCTTCCTGAAGACAAATATTTATG
This sequence comes from Esox masquinongy, assembly GCA_016801175.1. Classification (NCBI taxonomy): domain Eukaryota; kingdom Metazoa; phylum Chordata; class Actinopteri; order Esociformes; family Esocidae; genus Esox; species Esox masquinongy. Next base: position 13,740 of record JACXGI010017968.1, read on the forward strand.
AAATGCTCCAGTCCGGTTTCAGACCCCATCATAGTACTGAGACTGCACTCGTGAAGGTAACAAATGACCTTCTAATGGCCTCAGACAAAGGTTCCGCATCCGTCCTGTTGCTTCTTGATCTTAGTGCTGCTTTTGACACTATTGATCACTCCCTTCTCTTAGAGAGACTGGAAACCCATATTGGGCTACGTG
>JACXGI010017969.1:0-13738 GCA_016801175.1 Esox masquinongy
TCCACACCTTCAGCCTGTCTCCTAACAGAACACCTCTCCACCTCACCTCCACACCTTCAGCCTGTCTCCTAACAGAACACCTCTCCACCTCACCTCCACACCTTCAGCCTGTCTCCTAACAGAACACCTCTCCACCTCACCTCCACACCTTCAGCCTGTCTCCTAACAGAACACCTCTCAAATATTCTTGTCTTTGTCATTTAATTTCCTAATATCAAATTGATTAGGACTTTGGTAAATACCCAAGCTACACAAGCCTAGCTAGAGTTGACAGTGGAGATAATTAACTTGCTACATTTTTGTGTAGCTATATTTACATTACACCTCAATCCATGAAATCGTGACTGTTGTATATGCCAGTGAGTTACAAGGGTAGAACTGTAATTCAATATTTTATAAAATACTTTTCTATATATCAATGAAGTGTTTGAACCAGAGTTTCCTTGTTGAATGACACAAATGGAAAGATACAGCCAAACAAAGTTAAACTTTACAGACACACAAGAGACAGAGAAAGAAAGAGAAGGTGAAGTGATAGGAGAGAAAAATAGAAGATATTGCCAAGGAAAAGACACTTTGAAATGTAGCCTAGACATTTCAATCATGCTCAAACTTTCTTACATCTGTGGAAACTAAGGGGACCGCTATAGAATTAGCCAGTTGACTGAAATAGTGTGAGTCATAATCCCGTAAAACCTAGCGAGAAAAGCAGCTCTTTGACTTATTACACCATTCATTTCTTCCATCTGGGATTTTCAGATCCACTTCTAATAAGGTCTGTGTTATGTGCAGGCTTACACCAGTTATTTTGATGAATGTCTGAATATCTATAGTGATGAATATCTATAGTGATATGTTTCCAACATATCAGACCACGAAAACAATTGTCAAATGCGTTCTGCAGTTTGAAAATCTTCAAATTGTACTGTCAATCATGTCTTGAGGTGTACATGTTTTTTTTTAAACTACAAGCATTAGGATGGGGTGAGCTTGAATTCCTCATCTCATAGCTAATGTTGTTTTTGACTTGAACATTAGCTGTTTGGTACAATTTGCAATTTGATAACACACCACATAGAAGACAAATAGTATGAACTTAGCTAGTTAATGTAAGCATTGGGAGATAGCCTAGCCAATATTGACATGATGTTGTTTCTCTCGTGGTTGCTGGCAGAAGATTACTGTTCATCCGTAATTCTCTTTGAAGCCCGTATTGGACTATGGACAATAGCGTGTGGCTTCAAAACCCATTGTTGTGTTGATAAATCACTACCCATCATATCCTTCTCGTAGTCTTCGGGTGTGAAATGCTGACTATACCGGTACTACACAGACAGTCATTCTGCTACTTCCCTGGTAGTGAGTAGTGGTCGTATTTAGGGTTAGCCTACTATAACTGGATGCAGTGTCAAAACTGCTTGCAGTGTCAATTTCTGTTCTGGCAAATGTCAATATACAAATTATAAAGCCTTTCTAATTTTGTATTATTGGTGATAGGCTGCTACAGCCAACCAGTGAACAACCACCAGGCATTGTTATTTTAGGAAATAAATATTAACTAAACATAAGTTGCCTACTAACAAACTAAACAGACACTGTATAGTGATCGTTATCTGCTAGCTCCAGAAATGAAAACTCATGCATGGATTGTGTCCTTCAGGACAATGACCTAATAAAGATTAACTTAACCCATACAGACATTATGCACTCAGTATTTCATTATTTTGATGTATCTTATAATGGGGTTTTTGTCCCCATTTTAAGTTACACATGTATATAGTAGTGTATTTCACTGAATATTTGAATGCATTTGTGTTGTGTATTTACTTTCTGTCTGGACTCTAGGAAGAGTAATGGCTGCCTAGCAACATACTAAAATACCAACAAGAGAGTATGAGCATGTAATGTGTGTGTGTGTGTGTGTGTGTGTGTGTGTAGGCTAGTCAGTTATACTGCATGTGTGAAGGGTTGAGGCTCATTGAGTCAGAGTGTGTGTTTGTGTTTGTCTGTAGGCAATTCAGTTATACTGTATGTGTGAAGGGTTGAGGCTCATTGAGTCAGAGTGTGTGTGTATGTGTGTGTGACTGTATGCGTGCATGCGTGTGATTGCTCTGCTGGTGTGAGACCCACCTCTTTCTCAGGACCTCCCGTCCAATCAGTGCCCTACACCATGCATCCCTCACAAGTCCACCAGAACCACAGCACTAATACAGATGAGGCTATGGACTGGCTTCTCCCCTTAAACACCCACACCCACACACTGCCTGATGGTGCAGCGTGGAGCCTGCTGTGTGACTGTCTTCATGGTTGAATCGGAGCAGCCTGTGAGCAGACTGGGAGGACGGGGCGCTGACAACACCTCGCAAATATATGATTCATCCCTGAAGAGACGACATGTTTAAAAGAACAGAAAACATTACAATTGTTCAGATACCATGAGGACGTTTGACAGATACTTTACAATACTATAAAGAACTCTCAGGAAGACTAACCGGGTAGTTTATCTCTTTTAAATTGATAATATTCCTTTAAATGTAAAGCAGTCAATCTCTTTACCATAAGTAGATTGGCCTACAGCCATCTCTATTATGTTCAACTTTAACCTTCTCCCTCTCCTATGTAATTTATGGTCCATGGCCTTCTGCCTGATGCCTGTCATCCTCACAGCTCCTCAGCCCCTTTCATGCTCCTCGCTTCCCATCTCCTCCTCCTCGCTCCTCGTTTTCAAAAACCCTCCAGACAGTTTCCATGGAGACCACAGATGAGAGTCAATATGTTTCCTCCAAACTGGTCCAATGACCATGTCCCTTGTCCCTCTGCAGTAGACCTGCATGCTCACTGAGACAGCCTATTAGGTATCCCTGCACTACCTACTACTGCTACCTAGCAAACTGTTAGCCTTTCTAGCTGAGGCCTCACATCTATCTCATGCAGCACATTTTCCTCTACTATCAATCTAATGTCTGTCACTGTAGCACAGACAGTGTGGCCGCCAGAGTATCAGCCAATCAGACAAGGTGGCCATCGGAGTACCAGCCAATCAGACAGTGGCTGTCAAACAATGTATCAGTCAGTCTGTCTCCTTGTGGAAAGTCCCAGTCACACGGCTGGCTTCTGGTGTTATTTGGTGTTCACACACACACACAAACACAGACGTAGACATATACACCCACACACATACACACATGCACGTATGAACTCAAATAAACACACATATACTGATTATCCTCGTATTTCTCCCTCACACAGTCTGGATTGATGTTTCTACCTTCGCAAGCCCTTCCATATCCAAAGCATTTCCCCGTTCACTGCCTTCTTTAAAAGAATCTAAGAGCTCCTTCACCAACAGACAGGCAGACTGAGCATCCCAAGGCATTTCCTCTGTCTTCAGTCTATGGGATTACTGACAGTCCTCAAAGTTCCTACCTGCCAAATGGCTGGAGTGCTGAAGTACTAGTTCTAACGAACATAGACAGAGTTTGAGAAACAACAACGTAATCCTCAGGAGAGAAATCACAGCTACTCCAGAACAAATAAGTCGACAAATTGAATACAAAGCCTGTTAAAGCATTGTGTTCCATCTAATTAATCCAGGCTTGTGGTTGGGGACTGACTCATTGCTGCCTTTATCTCTAGGAAGAATGCTTCCTTCTTGTGTGTAGATTTAACTCAGAGCCCTTAATGAAGAATGCTACTGCTTTGCTAAAGTCTCGTTATTCCGCCTGCTTGGCTACTTGTCCATACATCGCATAAGTATTCAATGTTGTGGAGGTGCGAGCGAGAGGAGTGTTGTGTAATAAATGTGTTAAATCCCCCTGTGCTGATGTGTTGGCAGTAGAAATTAATGCCAGGCCAACTGCAACTCAATGAGGATGAGAGGAGGATGTTGTGGAGGAGAACACAACACATTCACAGGCAGAACCATGACATCAGATCCACCTCTGTATCTCCTCTCTACTTCCCGCTCTTTTCTCTTTCCATATCTCCCTCTACCTCTCGCTCTTTTTTCTTTCTCTATCTCACTCTACCTCTCGCTCTTTTTTATTTCTCTATCTCACTCTACCTCTCGCTCTTTTTTCTTTCTTTATCTCTCTATCTCTCTTCCCCCTTCTTGTTTCTCATCACTCCAGTCCTGTAGATGGTACATAGAGTATTTCAATGATAAAGCATGCGTGCGTAATTCCTTGCACCCCTGCATGCACCACACACTTTTTTATGTGGCAGCAGTTTATGACTGAGTATAGACACACACGTGAAGTCAGTATTTCTTTCTGAAGGGCTTAGGTAAGCAGCTTTAGCTCACTGCTACATTCTGGTCTTTACTGCATCATTGAACTCAGAGCAGCACTATGCCAATGGTTGAACAGCGGTACTTCGTTATTTCTCTGTAAAAGTTGAAGTACAACGCAAAACATTCTTTGGTCCCACTGAACCTGAGCCTGGGGGGGTGGTGGCGTGCATGGTGTTGGGTTTTAAAACAGGCATCTCCATGAACAGCCTGGGGCCATTGAGCCACTGTGGGTCCTATGTAAACCATGACTCAGCGTAATCCATGAGGAAAGCAGACAAATTAATTTTGGTCCTCCTCTGGGTCTTTATAGGCTATTAATGCTAATGACGATTTATGTTTTATTATAACACAAGTCGAGAGGGATGCGAGCGGGAACATGGAGCAGAAGGCGGGCAGATTGAGTGGGCTTCAACTCTTTGTTGTCTCTCAATACTCAGACATGTCTAAACCAACCACTCTCTGTCCTCTGAGCTCAGTCCACCTCTCGGGAGCCTTGCATCTGCACAAGCAACACAGCGCTAAGAAAATTATCGCAGTTTTCAGGCAACTTGGCAGAGACTAGTCAACCAGAATAATGAAATGCTGTCAAACGACTCTGGCTACAGCTTTCGGTCCATATGCTATTGCATGTCTCTGTTTGCCAAGTCTGTTCTGTTCTTTTCCAGGGAAAAAAGCCTGTCTTTTCTTTGTGCGTCAGGATAGGAAACAGCATTGATTCTCATTCAACATGCTTCATTAGGGATGTGTTCCAGGAGCTATCCACATCATCTCCTGTCAGAGTGAGCCTTAATGTGCCTGGCAGAGAGAGAGAGAGAGGAGAGATTGGAGTGTGGAAGGGAGGTAAGGTGAAGGGTGGTGCAGGTGGCTGGAAGCATTGACATTGGGAAGCATTGCTTTATTCCCTCTCTCAGCTCCAGCACGTCAACACACACACCTGACTTGAATATTGCTCACATCCTCCCTGACCCAATCAGCGGTAGTTGATATAGCCTTGGCTCGGCCCCTGCAGAGCCCCTGTGGAGCCATTAGAATGTGGTAATCCGGTATCCTGCAGACTGAGAGGTGTAGATGTTAGAGTGTTGAGGCCCCGGCCCGCTCTCCTCTAATGGTCTCCCCAGTGGACTTGGGTCTGTAAACCCAGGCTCTATCTGCCGCCGAAAGAGTTCCTGGCAGGCCTACAGATAACAGAGCTCCACTCCTGACGGCCTGAGCAAGCAGTTGCTGGCTGAGAGGAGGAGCAGATATACATCTACCTTGGGAGATAGTTAATACTACTTCTCCACACGTATATCCATACATTAAGTCTGGAAAGGGTTGTCCCGTTTTCAGGCTGACACCTAGTTGTGTGTGTATGAATGTGAATGTGTGTGTGCGCGTTTTTGTGTACGCATGTGTGTGTGTTTTGTTCTCTTCAGCACTCCACCAACAGCTTGGCGGTAAATGTCATGCGTTTAGGTAATTAGGTGGAATGAGTCTGCCAGGGATCAGATAGAATCAGTCATTTCCAGCCTGTATGCCATCAAACTGAGGGTAATGCTCAGCCAATCAGACTCTTGGTGATTGCCATAAAAACCCTCGTTGTGTCTCCACGCTCCCATCCTCTCTCTGGCAAAGAGCTGTCAGTGATCAGAGAGGGAAGGGTGTGTGTGTACCGGGCTTGGGGGGTTAAGAAGGCAGGCAGCACATGGTGTCTAATTATCAGAGGACTTAAAAACCCTGCACAGAAATATCACATGATGATATAAGCAAACGACTGAAACACTCAGCTGGAAGCGGTCGCCCTTTTATTTTCTGACCCGATGCTCATCCGCTGCTCTGAATATTAATGACAGAAATGTACCCAAGGAGAACAAAAATGGGTGAAGAAACAGATCAGAGTCACTGTGTGATTGACACTTGTATCGGCAGGCATTAAGACTTCCATCGGCAGAGGAACTCGGTTAAGACAGAGTCTTAATATCTCCCTAAACTTCCTTTGGGACGGGCCTGCCTGTCTGTCTGCCAGACTGTCTGTCTGCCTGTCTGTTTGTCTGTCTGCCAGACTGTCTGTCTGCCTGCCTGTCTGTTTGCCTGCCTGTCTGTTTGCCTGTCTGTCTGTCATGCATGGATGTTTTTTTCACTTTGCAAAATGTTGATGTTTTGGAAACATCTACGGAGCAATAGATATCACACAAAAGGGTCTTTTGAGTATTGTCTCATTGGTGGATGTGTGAGTCTCTTTGGAGGGTGTGTTGTCTCTTTGGTGGGTGTGTTGTCTCTTTGGTGGGTGTGTTGTCTCTTTGGTGGGTGTGTTGTCTCTGGTGGGTGTGTGAGTCTCTTTGGTGGGCAGGGATGGGCAGTATTTATGATACATGTATTTAAAACATGTATTTCAAATACAATATAGGATTTTGTAATTTGTATTTGATAGAGTTGATGAAAATGGCTTCATATTTTGTATCAAAATACTTTAGTGTTTTGTATTTTGTAGTTTAAAAATACAGTAAAATAATTTGTGAGAAGACTGCATGATGACATCATAAAAAATAAAATGCTGCCTCCGATTGGTTCCTACTCAATAATTTACCCAGACTTGTTGAAATCAGAACAGAAAATGGATCCATACCTGAAAAAGACGGTCAAGGTGATAAACGTGTAGGTTGCCAGCTTTCCATCGATTTTAGCATAAATTGATAACATTTTTAACAGTTCATGTTACGTTTTGGTGTTCGTTTTAGTAGCCTAGGGTAAATTGTTTACCAATTTACGTAATGCTCTAGCTAACTATTTAACTCGAGTAGTAGCCCTCACAGTTAACGTTAGCTTGCTATTTTCAGCCTATGTTAAAGGGATAGTTCGTCCAAAAATCATATTTCGGTGACAGTCCACTTGCCCCGAGTTGTTACTTCAGGCACATAGAATCATTTTTTAAAACAATCCACAATTCAGCTCTGTCTCAGTCAGTAATTAGTGTTATTAGAATCGTACAAATTCATGAATGGAAAGGGTACGTACCGCTATCGCAAAGCTGCATTGCAAGCAGAAAACTACTCTAAAACACTCCAAACTAAGACAAGTGGTGTTGTTTACCTTAAAGAACATGAGGATGTTGTATTCCTCAAAATAAAGTTCTAATTTTCACAATATAATTCTCATTTCAAATGGGTACTTCCTGTGTTTAGTTCACAATCCACGCATTCATTCAGGAAGAGTAAGTGTATACATCACAGTAAACTAAAGTTAGTATTTGCTAGCTAGAAAGAAAGTTACCTATTTCATCTTTGATATTCACCTCGGACAGTCAAACTTTATTTCCTTGAGAGAGAAAGGAACATACATACAGTATATATTATGTCTGACTCTGAATACAAGCAGGAAGAACAATTTTCGGGGGATAGAGCCTTTCTTGTTTTAACCATAATACACAGATGATGAATTGACCGAATAGAAGCTTGGACAGCAGCTAAAGGGGGGGCAATGGTGAACACGTTAATCCTCAACCCTTGCCCAGAATATCCGGAGGCAATGTGTACTTTGTGTATTATAACATAGCAATCGGAAGTATTACTTACAATCTGTAAGTAATACTTTGAACGGGTTGAACTGGGTAACTTGATGGAATTGCATTCGCCTTCAGTCCTCTTCTAAGTGAACATGGGTCACGATCCTCTGCAGTAAAATGATTCTCACAAACTTTGTATGTCCCGTTGGCAAAGTAGCTCCATTGATTCTCCCACAATACAACTCGGGTGAGGCAGAGGTATTGTCCCAATTGCAGAGCGGGTAGAATTTAATTTCAACTCAAGATCCACGAGCAGGCAAAGAGAGTGATCAGATGTCAACAGGCAGAAGTCGACTAGTCGATACGAACAAAGGAAATCCAGAAGTTCAAAGTTTATTCATCAAATGCACTGAATAACACAGTGTCATCCTGCACAATGAAATTCTTGTGACATGGCACACGACATCTATGTAGTGAGAATTAAGAAATATATAAAGCAAAAATATACACAGTACATAACTATGTAAACAAGCAGGCAAAATCCAAAATACAAGCGCGTATGTCAAAAAGGCTCTGACGAAGGTACAGACTAGGATAAGCTAAATCGTAAACATGGAAGGCATGCTAGGATCAAAGAATGTTAGAAAGCTATCACAAACTCTTGAACGGGCTTAGTTTTTCGGTGATTGGGGAGCTGGGAGGAGTGCTGCGTTCATTGTGATTGGGATCTGGAGGATCTTGGGATCTGGAGGGCTATACAGTATGTCATCCTGGTGATGTGGTTGAGAGATGGAACTGTGAACAGACCTCACAGATATGGCAACGTGTGCAACCTCAAATCTCCTCTCCCACGTCCCTTGTACCTTTCTTATGACCACGGCATTTTCCACAATTACAAATATTATTCTGAAGTCCATCGACGAAAATGGGCAAACTAGGTGAAGCAACCTATCTTCACATTGCTTGTTGAGGTTAAAGTCCACGCTCACCTCGATAACATCACTGCCGAAGAACAGATGCTGTGTATGGTGGTTATAGGAAATAATTCACTGGTTCTAGTTTGAATTCACCAAATTCCGCCAGCTGTTTCGTCAGTGTACAGTTTAAAAAATTGATGCTACTGCGACAGATTACTGAATGAATAGTTTGAAGTGTTTTGGGGGAGTTTTCCGCTTGTAATGCAGCTTTGTTATATTGGAACGAACCGTTTCCATTCATGAATTTGGACAACGCTAATAACGCTACATACAGACTGGGATAGAACTGAATAATGGATTTTTTTTTTAAATTACTCTACGTGCCTTTAGGAATATCTCTTGGTAAGTGGACTTTTAGAAAAATATGAATTTTGGACGAACTATCCCTTTAAGTTTACATCGTTTATGCACGAAAAGAAATTATTATAAATCGTTTCAGTGTTGTACAACATTATATTATAATCACTCAATCACACTCTTACTGTCTCACCCATACTCAGACATAAGTGTGACTGTTTCGGTAGAACTTTTGAACTGTTTTGGAATACCTGGTCTGTAGTATTCTCTATTGTAGTATTCTCTATTGGAGTTTGAGTAAATGTTCTTACTACACTATTAATGTGTATATTTTGAGGCTCTCAATAGATTCAGTGGTTGGAGTTGGGTTAAAACTCCTTGATAAGTTCTGTTGCTACTTTCTGATTACTTTTCTGACTACATTTAAAAACATATTGATCATTTAATAATTGTTGACAAAGTGCTTGTTTGTTTTCAACTTTCAAATAGGTGTCCAATGATTGATAAATAAATAATTGATTGCTAAATGATTGTACCCTAATTGAAGCAGCTGTTTAGTAGGATCATGATTTGCACACCATTTCATGAATGACTGCCTGACATAATTTATTAATATATTTATGAATAACAATCAAATGATTAATTACTTACAAAATAGTTGCAATAAATAAAGTTGCCATCAGTAGCCTTCTTATGAATGACTTGTTTATCATTGAGTCAGTGTTACTGATGCATAGTAGGCCCTTCATTACCAAACACCAAGAAACTAAATTAGGATACAATTATGAGTCATTAGCAAACTGTTAGTTAAACATTAAACTGTTGCTTACTTTAAAACTAAGTAATCAGGGTGATCACAGGGATATGTGAATATGTGATCTGTTAACTGGTTGCATATGTCTGATTTATCGCATTACTCATTAAGCAGAGAAAAGCTGTTGCTATAAAACATTGTCTACTTAATCAACTGAGTCAGTGTACTGGTGAAGGGATAGATGTAATAGGCCGATAGATGGAAGGTTTGTGAAGTGATTTCATGCTCCTTTGTAAAAGTATTTTTAGTATTTTTTAAATACAAAAATACAGTAGTTTATTTTGATACATGGTGTGGCTGCTGTATTTTGTAGTTTATTTTGATGCACCTAAAATTAAGGTATTTGGTATCTTACTTTACAGTACATTTTGATGTATCTTTGCCCACCTCTGTTGGTGGGTGTGTTGAGTCTTTGGTGGGTGTGTGAGTCTCTTTAGTGGGTGTGTGAGTCTCTTTGGCGGGTGTGTTGTCTCTTTCGTGGGTGTATGAGTCTCCAAGGCTCTTAACTCTCTTGTAGAGGCCCAACACACTGGGCACAGCGGCAGGTGAAGCACCAAGCCTGTGGTTTCCGTCTGTACATTCTGTATACTTGTGCGAGTGTGCCTGCATACTAGTGTGTGGTGTGCGTGTTGCATTGCCCGCAGTGTGTATTTTCTTCCTTTTCCTGTAGACAGCAACAATGGGGTGAGAACAAATCGTCAAATTGTCGACATTTCGACAAGGATGGCATTTATCGACAAATTAATCCAATTTTCGAAAGTTACAAAAAGAATCTGTACTAACGATAATGCCCGGTTATTTCTTAAGACTAAACAAATCTGGCTAACGGCCAAGTACAGGAAATTATCACGGCTAGCGAAAGCATAGTGCATCCCAGTAACATCTGTACGGGCTGAAAGGGTTTTCTCGGCTGCGGGCCTGGTTGTCAACAGACTACATACTCATCTACTCCCGGAGCACGTGGACATGCTAATTTTTCTAATCAAGAATTAATGATCATAATAATATGGACTTTGCCTAATGATTCTTTACATTTTTGTTAAGATCTTGCATCTATGGATGCGCTAGCCAGAATCTTGTTTGTTTTTTGTTAATTAAATCATTTATGTTAAGCTTCTTTCCAAGGATATTTTTTAATCACTGGAACTGGAATGCATTGGTAGGTTTGTTTGAGTGTAACTTTACTCTGTTAGTCTATATATTAAATGTAGTTTCATTTGGGAAGTATAGTTTTAAGGGACTGTATATGAACAAGAAACCAGGCAAGCCTAGTTCAGCTGGCTCACAATAGAAAGTGTTGTCATCGCGAGATTCGAATCCGAGTCGCCCACGTGAAAGGCTGTGTCGTTAACCACTACACCACGGACCTGTACATTTGCTGGGTGTCAGTATAGCCTCTTGTCTCTATCCTGAACAAATCCTCTTTTGCCACTGGCCGTTTTAATAGTTAATTGGCCATTCGTGAATGACATTGATACAGTTAAACTGACTAACGTTTCTTACTAAGTTTACCTCCACCACAAATAGCGTCTATGTATGGCGCTTGCCACTGGCCGTTTTAACAGCGTATTAGCCAGTAATAAGCTTTACCGGTATCTACTAACTTACTGGAATAGTCATAAGAATTGAGCAATTACTAGCGAGTCTGCCAAAGCTACTTCATTTCATGGCATAAGAACGTATTTTTTTCTTTCATGGCAAAACAAGTACTTTTTTCTTTCATTCGTGAATGACATTTATACAATAACTATCAATAAAGACGACGATAACTAACTTTTTCATCAAGTGAAAAGACGAGAGAGTTGTGGAATCTACCAGAAATAAATAATAAATATTGTTGCTCTCAATAAATTCAAACTTAGGTTTTTCACATGAGAGGCACTGTCTTTAACCACTACGCCATGGCATTACACATTTCAGCAGTTGCTAGACTCCATTGAGGATTATGTTAAACTGACTAACGTTTCTTATTAAGTTTACCTCCACCATAGCTTCTATGAACTGTATTGCTTTTGCCACTGGCCGTTTTAACAGCTTATTAGCCAGTAATAGGCTTACTAGTATCTACTAACTTCCTAGGAATAATCATAAGAATTGAGCAATTGCTAGCGAGACTGAAGATGAACTTTTCCATGCCAGAAATAGTCGCAATATAACCATATACAGTTTCAGTTAAGGCTTACTATTACGTAACTACTGTGTGTTAAGCCAGCAAATGTGTTTGTTTATCGTGACCCAAAACGCATGCATGGATGCGTAATTCGAAAATCCACCAGAAACAGTCGCAACATAACGATTTTAGCTAGCGAAGTTTTCATCTATATGGAATAATTCATAATACGTACTTCGCTTCGCCTGTGAGGAGATGCGAACATGGGACCTATAGTTCACAAGTCCGCTTCTCTAACCACTACGCTATTTAACAAGCAATTCTAAAAAAAATATTTTCACATTAGTTGATTTTATTTTTGTCATTTAGAAAACATTGTTATGTGATGTGAGGAAGTTAGACCTCTAATCCGAGTTTTGTTATGTCAGTAGGAAGGCCTTAGGCTAAGTAATCCACTTGTTCAGAGAAAAAAAATTATAATACTTTTTATTGCAATCCTGTTTTTTGTTTTATGTTTGGGGCTAAACGCCCATTCTCATTTGATGCAAAATGCCCGGGGGATATTTTTACCCCTGAGAATATATTGGAACATTATAACATAATTATAGCAACAAATGTGCTGAAATATAACAAAAGTTGAAGATATAACCTAATATAAGTAGTTTTTAGTTTAATAGCTAGTTTACTGAGCATATATTAACATCTAATATAATAGGCCTATCAATTGGCACTGATATTGAATGAATTGCTCAATATTATTGATTTAATGTTTTTAATTTAATACTTTCATATGATTGACAAAACATATTTAAAAATAGTCATCAAAAGTTATTTGAAATTGTAATTAATGTTAGCTTTTTGCCTTTGGATATTGGAATGTGCAATACAGTGACTTTGCTAGGATCACAATACTTTCAGGGCTTCGACCTACACGTCGCTAGCATTGTTATAATATGCAATCAGAATTATAGATGAATAGATCAGGGGCTATTTATTTATTTATTTTTGGTCAATTTGAGATCCGGGGCTATTCATAAAACATCTGGGGCTATAGCCCCGTCCGCCCAGGCCTAACGAAGCCACTGTAGCAATATCACGGTTAAAATTGGTTTGTTCACTCACTTAAATACTGCTTTTCAATGGTATAGGTTACATTGATAGAATGATTTTTGTGCCTAAATATGTAATAAATCTTAATTGGGGGTAAAAAAAAAAACCAGGGATTATTTTACCCTATAGGGAGGGGCATTTTGCCCCGATAGTGGGGTAAAATGTCCCATTTACATAGTTTGGCATTTGATTAGGTTGCAATAAAATGAATTCATTCTGCCTTTTTTCAAATCAATTTGTCTGACCATAGTCAAGATGTTCATATAAAAATCTGACTAAACACTGCTTTTTTGAGTAATAGACACACATCAGACAGAGACATAACCCACAATATCAATAACACACACAACACCTGACACACATCAGACAGACATAACCCACAATATCAACAACACACCAACACCTGACACACATCAGACAGAGACATAACCCACAATATCAGCCACAATACACAACACCTGACACACATCAGACAGACATAACCCACAATATCAACAACACACACAACACCTGACACACATCAGACAGAGCCATAACCCACAATATCAGCCACAATACACAACACCTGACACACATCAGACAGAGACATAACCCACAATATCAACAACACACCAACACCTGACACACATCAGACAGAGACATAACCCACAATATCAAC
>JACXGI010017970.1:0-13772 GCA_016801175.1 Esox masquinongy
TCTAGTGTTCAGTTGGCTGTGTCCTAGATCCCTCCACTCTAGTGTTCAGTTGGCTGTGTCCTAGATCCCTCCACTCTAGTGTTCAGTTGGCTGTGTCCTAGATCGCTGCACTCTAGTGTTCAGTCGGCTATGGCCTAGTTGGCTAATTTTATCCTACAGCACATCTGCTGCTGTACCCTATAGTCCAGGGGTATTCAACTCTTACACTACAAGATTTGGAGCCTGCTGGTTTTCTGTTCTACCTAATCATTAATTGCACCCATCTGGTGTCCCTGGTTTAATTAAGTCCCTGATTAGGGGGCTGCAATGAAGAAATGGAGCGGAACTGGCTTGTATGGACAGAGCTGAATACCGCTGCTATAGGCCTTTAATCAGTAAAATACACAAGAATGTCACACACAGATTCATGCAACTTGTGAATGCAGAAAGAAAGCCAACGCCATCTGCATCCATGCAATAAAACTAGCCTAGGTTTACATTGATTATTAACCTGTGTGTTGCTCACCAGCGATGGATCATCTTGCCATAGAAGCTAGGACAGCAGAGTCTCATTAAATGCCCATTAGCCTGACAACTTTTAAAGCCTTACCTCCTGAAATAACTATGAATACATACTGGATGCAGTTGTTGTTATTACCTGAATGCTAAAACTGACATAGTAGTCCGGAAGCAAAGGAAGCCAAAGAGCTGTTCACCTCGTTATGGTGGAAGTGTAAAGTAAAATGCAACTGATCCGCGATGGTGACACAAACGTTGTATTTATATTATATATTTAAGAGGAACATTCAAATGAGTCTTCAAATCCAATTACAACCTATAAGTAGGGAATGTTCTCCTTTTAATGTTTTTATTAAAAGGAGGTAATATGTCTCTTCAATTAGATTTCCAACACCTTGATAACCAGCGCTTCAAAGCAAAAATTCAACAAATGCATGTTTAGAAAATATGTGGATTTTCATTATTACAAATGTTTTCCAGGTGTATCCTACAGTAGGGTCTTCCAAACGTCTAAGCCACTGCCTCCGATGCACATGTACTGCTGCGGTGTGGGTTCAAATCTGACTGCTGTTCCTCTATATCCTCTCCATCTGTTCCAATAATAAATCATAAAATGCCCGAAACAGTATGTTTTCTAATTTGTTGATACATTTTTGTTAAATACAAATTCAAACCGAAGAGGCCTTTTTATATTCTTGCAACAACCAGACCGTCAAATTAAGATTAATAAAGTATAAGGTCATCACTCTTTTGCGCTCTGTTAACTGGGCTGTGAAGGACTCGAATCATCTTGTTAAAAATAACAAGTAAAAGCTAACTCTTTCTTGATACAGGCATATTTTAAATGACTAAAATGTAAGAGGTGATCATCTTTCTGATAAACCTGCCAGAATGGGTCATTAATTAGGTTTCCCCAGCTGCTCCTATTAAACACAGGTATCATCAACACCTGCTAGCTATTGTTAGAAATGCCCTGTCATTTCCCTGTGGCTCACGGCATTGTGGTGTACATACTGCTCTCTGTTCTATTTCTGTGGCGTTCCCTGTCCCGGTTGCTCAAAGACCTCAATTTCCCCTCCTTCCCTTTCTCCTTACACCTAAATGAAAGATGAAAAAATTGAGAAAGTACTTGATGATGGGGTAGTGCTATTAATCTTTCACACACGCCATGGCAGCTTTTCTCTGTTTTATTTCTCTCCATGTGTTTTGTATGAATATTTTTTTTTTTTTTTTCAATCCCTTTTTCTCTTCCTCTGTCCTCCAGACTATCACTATCTTCTTCCTTACAGTTTTATTGGCTACGTTCAGTAGCCAATAGAGTTTTATTTTCCATCAGAACTGTGCCATAAATTTCCTCCTCTCCTTGTCTCCTCCAATTCTCCTCACTGCTCCCCTTTTAATGTTGTTATTGTGGTGCTCATGTTTTCGGCAAAGCCTTCACTGTGATGCAATCATCCTCCTTCAGCCCTCTTTCCATCCCAAAATGCACGGCTGCCAATCGTGACTGTCATGTCTTCAAAATGTTCCTCCTCTCTTCCTCCTCCTCCATTCTTCATCATCATCATCCTTTGCTGCCAACTATGGCTGTCTGTCACATTCCTATGTCACCCTCCCTTTCCTCCACCAACCCAATCCCTCCTTCAGAACCAGGATATAAGTCACTCCTCAGGGCAGTAATCCATCTCCAGGAT
This sequence comes from Esox masquinongy, assembly GCA_016801175.1. Lineage (NCBI taxonomy): Eukaryota > Metazoa > Chordata > Actinopteri > Esociformes > Esocidae > Esox > Esox masquinongy. The sequence continues at coordinate 2,190 of JACXGI010017970.1, forward strand.
CTTGACGTGGCTGCAGTTAAGTCAAATGTGATGTACTTTGTCCCTGGTTGCCCTCCAGTAAACATCCTCAAGGAGTACCACAGCTTTCCCATTAAACCTAGAAAAACTTTATTATGCCAATACTTTGAGATTTGTGTGGCATTCAGTCTACTTTCGGTCAGGACTGAAGTTCCCGATGGACAGTTCCCTCTCTGTCTTCTTTTACATCATAAGCGCTGCACTCACCACTGACCTCTTTTTTTACTGCGTAAGCACAAATGTCTGCTGACTTCTTTGACTGTTTCTTGGACACCACCCACTACCCCCTGCCCTCCATCTCCCCCTGCAGGCCGGACGATGTACTGTGGCATCACTCACATGACGCCAGCGTCCTCCTCCACTGTGTCCTCTGGCCTATGGTAAGCCTCCTCGTGGGAACCCTCATCGTCCTGCTCACGGTGTGCGCCCGAAGCCTGGCCGTGCGCGCCGAGGCCATCCAGAAGAGGAAATGCTCATACGAGCTGGCTGACAGTTCAGAGCAGGGCAAGACGACGCCCAACACTAACACCGCCGCCTCCAGGGCCCTGCCCATGTTTGCCGTCCCGGTCCGACGCCGAGACCGAGAACAGGACCACTAGGTTGACTGACGGACATAACCGCAGGCTGATGGACTGCTCGACGATCCCTCTGTGACGAGACGGTTGGTGTGAAACAGTTACCTTAGAGGAGCCATGTCCTGTTCTGAACTCTTAATCCGCCCGGGCTTGACTGGGATTGGACGATCGTGTGCCAGGAACGCTTGTCTATCTTAGGTTTCTTCGTGCTCTTCTGTATGTGTATTAAAAACCGTTGTGCCAGCTTAGCTACCAACTGGACAGTGCCTGAACCCGGGCCGTAGACATTCACCTGATGCTTGACGTGTGTTTCAATGTGTGTTGGTTTTGTCTACGAACAAGCAAACATCTAGAAGACAGCTGCTGCTTCTGTCACTAATCACGTGTTCCGCAGGTCTTCTCTGTCTTGGGCCTCAGTGTTGATTGTGCTCTCGCTGATTATACTTTTGCATTCACTGCAGTTGAGGTTGGTCTCAGACGGCCAGTCAAATGGCTAGCAGAGTTTTTCTGTGACCATTGGAAGCTCTTTAAACTAAACTCGTTGTTAAAAACCCATATCCGTAATAAGGGAACTGTGAGCTCGTCCCGGCTGGGACCACCAACGGGTATTGTATCCACAGCTCTTGCAAACAGGGTCAGTGCTTTCAATAAACGTGGTGAGTTGAATTGTGGCTATTGTAGGCATAGCGCTGAGACTTCGAGAACATCACCTGGTGTGTGTCTTTGCTACGTCCTGGGACTACAGAATCAGTAGAAGATTGTGATCTGTTCACCCGCGGCGCAGTAACTGTCCTGTCTTCAGCTGGTATCAGGAAGTGTTTTGAAACATGTCACTGCTGCTGTTTATGACCACCAGGATGAATATATATTGCAACAATAAACATTAAACTCTTAAACGTTTGTGAAGAACCTTCGGCTTAAAGGTTTTGTGTACTGAAATTGCTTTACCCAGTATGCAGTCTATGGACAAGGTAGGACAGCAATTTTTACTTCGGTGTAGTTTTTCTTAAAGAATGTACCACATCATGGAACTTGCTGTACAGTACTTTATATTAGCCTTTCCTTATCTATAACTTAAATTTGCATTTGATTGCCTAATCATCTAAAAGTATCTAACACTGACTGTGTAGTTCATCAAAGTAACATGTAGGCGATCTGGATAAATGCTTATGCACTGTAAGAACTGCACCTGTGTGATTTTTGCCACAAATGCTATGACGTCAGAACATGAGGAGGTTTGTCATCTGTTGTCCATAGGCTGTTTACATGGTAAGACAGGTATTATGTAATTTAGTACTCATGGGGAACGACACATTAAAACCTGAAATACACTACCCTTTAAAAATCAACCACAGTGGGGCGTCCTACTCTCTGTACCTCTCGCCTTATGCTTAGCCCGTTTCTAACCGAACTTTACCACTTCATTATCCCAGATAAGTCGCATTAAAGGCGACACACACCAGTATAATGTTAATCCAGGAATGTCAACACATGCCATTTGTACAGTGCTTTTCCAGAACCCCCTACAGGTGCTCGGCTGAGCTATGTAGTCAGCTATTTCGTTGCCTCTGTGTGTTAACGCAGCAGTCTTCAACCCTCCCCTCAGGGACCCCCGCGCCATTCCAAGTATTCAAAAAATTCCACCGCTAGCACGCTTGGTTCAATTAGTCAACTCATAATCCGGCCCTTAAACGGCTGAATCAAGTGACCGACTCGTGCGATGTTGTGAAACCCGGGTCTACGGGCCGGAGGTCCCGGAGCAGAGGTTGGCGTCGACGTGTAGAATCGTCAGGGGACAATGAAAAAGCTGACTGTGGCCAAAGGAACACGGTTGCACCAGCCAGTGGTTCTGGTGTGTGTTTAACGTTCCTCTGCACTACGCCTGTATGGTCTGTCTGATCTTTCTCTACGTCAGTCAGTGTCTTTTGGTTCGTCTGTTCACAACGCAAACTATATGGTCTTCATACCATGGTAGCAGACTTTTGGACTGTTTTGAGAACTTTGTTGTCCATCTGTTACTTCCTTCAGCCTCTCGTATTGCTCTGTACAGTGTGAACGTCCACAGGTGGCCAGTGGGTAAAAGCTGGATTCAGTTTTTGAATCGACAGGATGAGAAGCTCATTACTCCTCGCTCCAATGAAAAGGTTTGCTCTCTCACTTACATGATCAGATGTAGTTTAACTTGAGTATTTTCTACTAAACAAGCTAAGAAACTGTTGTCCTTTGCTAAAAAAAATGTATGGTGTTTCGTATATATAAGCCATATGCTCAAAATGTGACTGCAGTAAGAGAGGTTTATGTGACTTGTACTAAATGATCTGTTGGGTTGGAATGAGACCATTTTTAAAAAGCCAATTCATGAACTTCTGATGTATTCTTATGATGAATAGTGCCTGATATAAATCTATAATAAAAGAACAAGTTATTGTCTTCACAATGAACAAGTATATTGCTGACCTATATTCTTCTTCGTTCATGGAATCATTGCAGTTATTAAAGGAACCATCATTCAGAAAACCAATACAACAAAGACAATTTACAGACGTACAAAGGGTGTTGTGACGGTTACCTAGTTACAGCTGAATGGCAGATTTGTGTGTGATAATGTCGTCTCTGCCTGTTCCCCACTGCAGTGTCTGTTCTGATAATTGTTGTTGTTAGTCTCTTGATATGAAAGCATCTGCCTCTAATTATGCATGTATTTAATGGAGGTTTCCATGACAGCCAAGCTTATTACAGAGAGATTGGGCCCTAAGTTATTCTTAGAAGCTCTCTCTATGGCCATGTCTTAGATGGCATCCTGTTTTCTGGTCAAATGTGGCGCACCCATTAGAGTACAGGAGAGACTGGTGAACTATTAGAGTACAGGAGAGACTGAGGCACTACTAGAGTACAGGAGAGACTGGTGAACTATTAGAGTACAGGAGAGACTGAGGCACTACTAGAGTACAGGAGAGACTGGTGAACTATTAGAGTACAGGAGAGACTGGTGAACTATTAGAGTACAGGAGAGACTGAGGCACTACTAGAGTACAGGAGAGACTGGTGAACTATTAGAGTACAGGAGAGACTGGTGAACTATTAGAGTACAGGAGAGACTGGGGCACTTTTAGAGTACAGGAGAGACTGGGGCACTATTAGAGTACAGGAGAGACTGGGGCACTATAAGAGTACAGGAGAGACTGGGGCACTATTAGAGTACAGGAGAGACTGGTGAACTATTAGAGTACAGGAGAGACTGGGGCATTATTAGAGTACAGGAGAGACTGGTGAACTATTAGAGTACAGGAGAGACTGGGGCATTATTAGAGTACAGGAGAGACTGGTGAACTATTAGAGTACAGTAGAAAGAGATTGATTAATAATAAATAATATTAATAAAAAATAACAAATCAGACCTTTTGGAGTGAATGAGAGGAAGCAGGGCAGATCAAGTTAAAATCTATAACCCTATCCCTACAACTCAACTGTTGACTGGTATGCAAAAGAAACATCAGATGACAACAATGACAATCTCATACAAAGCAGAGATTAGTGATGGAACAGCACTAATGCCTCCCTCCATTATATCAGGGCAGATCGGGGAGGAGAGGTGGGTGGAAAATGTTCAGAAAATGCTACGTAATCCAGATGAGTAATAGTAATGCAAATCTGACAAATGGGATTATCGGTTGGGTTGTAGGCTGGGGTCTGAAAGACAGGGAGTGTGTTTGTGTCGTGTGTGTGTGTGTGTGCACGTGTGTGTTTGCAAAGATGATGAGTTCGATTCCTGAAATTACCCAAAAGGAGATGTATTGCGTGTGTGCCAGTGCCTGTGTGTGTTTGTGATCTATAAATCCCCAGGGAATCCATTTCTATATTTGTTTTTCAACTCACTAGTTTACAGCTGGTGCTGGTTTCTCAAACGCTATCTTCCTGGATTTTTAATATAGGATAGGGTAGAAATGGAATGAATGGAACAGACAAATCAGTTATTTGAATCAGGACTCCTGTTCTGTTCATTGTAACTCTATGGATTCAATATTAATAGGGTGATAGACCGAGTGGGAGTAACAGCTGACCATATCTGCTTGGCGTGTCTCCTTCAGGCAGTCCAGTTCTATTGTGATGTTCCCAGTTCTCTACAATGACTGCCTCGTTTGCTCTTCCTCTACTCTCTATATATCAATATACAAATCCACTCCGGGTGAAAGGTAAGAGATTTGTGTGTGATCTTGGTTTTACTATGCTTGTAGGGACGAGAAGTCCCTCACAAAGATAGTGAAACCTGACAACCCGACAAGGAAATAGGTTACTTTCAGTTCACGGGTTAGGTACAACATACAATTGGATGATGTAATAATTGGGGTTAGTTTTATGTTAAGGCATCATGGGTTAGGTTTAGGTTAAGTTTAGGCATACTGGTTAGGTTGGTGTTAAGGTTAGGTTTAGGGGATAGGGAAAACAGGGAATAATTTTTCTGGTCTTTAAAAAGATATGCTAATAGAAGTGATGGTACCCACAAAGATACTAAACCCCGAAACTGATTCGCCCAAGTTTTTGGGGCGAGTCTCTACTAGCAAAAATTAGTGCTAAGTTAAGTTTAGGCATAAAAGTTATTGAGGTTAAGGTTAGGTTTAGGGCTTGGGAATAGGGAACAAGTAATTTGTTTTTGTTTCTAGATGCCGTCTGGGCTTGGACACTCCTGCTAAACAGATTTTTAATCTCTGTGACTCCTTCTCCTGGTTAAATAAAAAAATTCTGGGTCAAGTGTGGGCCTCAGGTCTCCACAAGACTAGAAAGATAAACGTGTGTGTGTGTGTGTCATGATTGTATAATATACACTCTTCCTCTGACCAAATGAATTGCAAAAACTAAAATTGCACTTGGGAATAGCAACAGCCGACGTCATTACGCTTTGTTCCTCTGTCTGGATGTAGCCACAGTTCCTCTGTCTGGATGTAGCTACAGTTCCACTGTCTGGATGTAGCCACAGTTCCTCTGTCTGGATGTAGCCACAGTTCCACTGTCTGGATGTAGCCACAGTTCCACTGTCTGGATGTAGCCACAGTTCCTCTGTCTGGATGTAGCCACAGTTTCTCTGTCTGGATGTAGCCACAGTTCCTCTGTCTGGATCTAGCCACAGTTCCTCTGTCTAGATGTAGCCACAGTTCCTCTGTCTGGATGTAGCCACAGTTCCTCTGTCTGGATGTAGCCACAGTTCCTCTTTCTGGATGTAGCCATAGTTCCTTTGTCTGGATGTAGCCACAGTTCCACTGTCTGGATGTAGCCACAGTTCCTCTGTCTGGATGTAGCCACAGTTCCTCTGTCTGGATGTAGCCACAGTTCCCCGATGTTTTACATTATACGGAAGAACCTTAAAGAGGCAAGGCTGCAAAAAGCTGCCACCGTGGGATAGGCTGTTATTATGTATGATGTGCATTGGCCTACCTTGCAAGTAATCATGTATTTGTGTTGGAAAGTCCGTTTGCATCACGTGTGCATTGTATTCCATGGACTCATTAATTTTAAACAGGTTTATTCCCTAATGTGCCAACAGTCAAACCGCATTCATATTTCTCTACCAAGAACCCGGATGAGATTGATAAATATCTTTATTTATTAGGTAGGTTACAGTTTGTCAGTCGTCATTATTGTAGGAATTACATTGTCAAATTTAAGTCATGCGTCCCTTCAAACTTATGGGTTTTATTTCAAGACTAAAAACCAGCCAGGCTAATTTATTTATCCTCTGCCATAACCATTGGTCTGAGAGACCATATCTGAGACAAAAAATAAAGATTCTGTCATGGACATTAGCATTCAGGGCTTCGGCCATTTTAAAATGGTGCAACTGGGTGTGGCTTCCAGATTCATCGACTGAGCTCTCTTCGTGACCAGTCGTGAAGAATAACAATGACTATTTAAAAATGGAGATTCTTGGAGATTCAGTGGCGCTGCCCGGGCTGACAGTTGTCATAAAGGCACATATGCCCAGTCCTCTTATCATCGCTATGGAACAGCTCGGCCACAGAGAGGGCCCCTATACACACTGAGATCTAAGGCCTTTCTCTGACAGACAGAATCAGGGTAATACCTTCTGTAAGATCAGTGCTGTTCAATCAGACAGCTCTAGTCTCTAAATGTTTTTTTGTTGCTGTCGCAATTAACTTCCCCTTGAAGATTACTCGGCGTTTGCACATCATTTCAAACATCTGCAGCTAACAATTTATGGTTAATAGCTTGTAACAATAAAAAACGTTTTATTAATAATAATAATCATAAAACATATTTGTTTATCCAAGAGGTCAATAAATTCATATTTATTTGATACGCTTAACATGGTTGCATAGATAATAACTGATATTCAGGCATATTCTTGGCCTTATACACCATATGTAATCTTAGCTAATATTCAGAACATTCTTTAGCTTTTTCACTGATATACATGACACATGCTGTAGCTTAACATATCAGCCGATACACAGATAAATGCGGGTCACCAAATATGGGCACATAATACAACATATATACATTCACATTCATCCAGTGTAAAGATATTAAGACTGAGAAGCATCTCTTTTCCTAGAGCTTGTAGGCCACGTTACAGATGTTAGACAAGGCCACCGACGGTGCTCACAACAACGTTTATGTAATAAAATTTACAATCTCTACCAGTGTGTTGAGACGCACTAACGTCCTGTGAAGGCATTGTGTTAGTACAGGAAGTTGCCCCAGGCTTCAGAAAGAGGTGACGCCCAGCCACCAAAGACGTCCTAAAGATGCCGCTCGACTTCCTGACTTTCTGGGGACATCCTAATGACTGACTTTTGCTAGCAGGGTAGGCTCCTTCTTGAGGGGCCAATCTAAATGGATAAACCGACTTAATCAACCAGCATGTTCACAGAATGAGAAGCTACTTGTGGAGATAATACTCTTGTTACTAATCACATAACATAATTCAGTGATTCATTATGCTTAATTAATACAACTTTTGTTCTCAAGGGATGAACGACTCCTAGGTAACCAGACGCTGAAAGTAATGACTTGGTACACTGCCTAATCTTTCCCATGAGTAATAATCGGAGGCAAGATACAGAGTCAGAAACCAATTAGGACGATGTACAAAGACCTTGATTCGAAGGTTTAGTCACGGAGGTCAAGTGTGGGTTAGTTTGTGAGGTAGAAGATTATAAATAAGTAGATAACAGCCTTCACATTGTTTTAGCTGCTTTAGGCCTGATCCGAACTCAAAAATGATCTCTAGTCACTGAGAATGTACTGATTGGCTTGGTAAGAAGGAAGGGAATATATATGTGTGTATATATATATATATATATATATATATATATGTATATATATATACATATCTATATATATGTATATATATATAAATATCTATATATTTATATATATATATATATATATATAAAAAAAAACATGCAGCAAGAAAAACTGTAGGGGAATTCCCAGTGCAATGTCTTCCTTTAACTCCACACTATATTATCTGGAGTAAGTATTTTTATAATGTATATACTGTGTATATTTGTGTTGTATAGGCTATAGACAGATAGAGAAGGGATTGTGCTGATATTAGCAGTGGGCCAGAATCAAACCTATGCTGAAGCGTTAGATTGTTCACAAGAGGCATTGGCTTAAACTGCTAGACCACCCCAGGCCACACACTGGCAATTCTTTTAGTGAAGAGGGGAACAAGACTAAACACTAATCGATTCTCTCCCATGAAATTCAATAGTCCTTCCTACAGGGAGAAATACACATTTGTCTGCTGATTGAAACAAAATTCTACTATTAAGATGTTATTCCGTTCAGAACAGCTATTTTCATTTCAAATGAACAAAGGCTGTGATGTAAAAAAAAAAAGATAATTACATGCATCTCAAATCACACCATTTTCTTTATTTGGTGAACAACTTCTGACCTGAGCCAAAAGCAGTGCACTAAAAAAGGGGAAATAGGGGGCTCTTTGGTTCTTGCGTATTTTTCATGAAACACTTACATAATGATGGCTATTGAAGAAGAGTCCTCACTACGGGCTAGGATATACACAGATAGAAAAATGTCACGTCTCAAACCTTAGAACTGAAAAGGTCACTGTCTCAGCCACTAGAGGCCTCAGAGATCCAGTATGCTGACATTATATTAAATTCTCTTCCTTTATCCCCGGATTCTCCTGAGAACTTGGTCAGTATTGCTTACAGTGTGATGTTTCTTTTGGGTTTTTTTTTCAGTTAAGTCTTACTTCTGGTCTTTTCTCTGTCTAGGGATCCAGTGAGCTAGGAAGCCTTCTACTTCCAAATTTGAAAGCCTCCAAGAGGAAGGATATTGTGCTTTGGCTGAGCTACAAAATGTATGTAGAGAGTGCAATATGCCTATTTTTTTATGCAAACATAATTCACGGTAGTGCAGTGTCTTATATCAAAGAGGGTAATGTATAAAACCAATTATGTCCCTCTGAAAACCCTTTCTTTATCCGGCTTGAAGGACCATCAAAAAGTGTAATCTTGTTAACTGTCACCTCAGAGACCGCTGATCACACTTCCTGGTCAGATGTACTCTCTCTGCCGCGCAAAGAATAGATAACATGAGCTGGCATACGTCTAAAACAGTCGGCTGTTACCTGTAATAATAAATGCATATGAACCGATAAAAGAAACTGAGATAAAGTGAACTATTCACAAACGCCTGATCTGACAGACGTGTCTTTAACAAGTTCACACACGGACCAAGACAGCACTGTGGTACGCTATATAAACGCCAGGCAGTTACGTAACCTTTTGTCTGCCTGCTTCAGTGAATGACTTTCAATTATGAAACAGCGACTATGAGTAAGTAAAATATTTTACAGGAATGGCTTGGTAGCAAACGGCACCCCCTTCTCCTAAGTATCAGGGTGAAACATAGTGTGCTATATAGGAACAAAGTGACATTTGGGACGTGAGCTTTTAGCAAGACAAGCGTTGTGTTTATAATGCCTTCTGGTATGCTCTAGCTACGCCAATGACTTTTTAAGTAGCTGTTCGGTTTTGTCTTAAAGCTCTTCAAATTAAATGCTAAACAATAGCACAATAGTTCATATTGAAACGATGCAACCTAAAATGCAGGCAATTTTTATAACATAAATACATTTACATACGTTGATCTGATACATTTAGTATAGACAATTTGACACGTTGCAGTGAACAAACAGTGTATAAAAAATAAATGGCTATATCCCTGTAGCGCTTTAGCTGTGGCTGGTGTGGCAACATTTTAGGAACTTTCGATTAATTCCTTGGCTGGAAAATCCTGGAGGATCGCAGATTACCGGCTTATTCCCTTCTGATTCCTGGGATACTCCAACTTGAATTTCATGAAAACCTGGGAATTATTGAATGTTTTTGCGGGATTTTACACCCTTCTTGTGACATACAGCGTCGGCCTGTTTGTAGCTTGTTTTCACTCGCTTTCGTTCTCATTCGCCTGTTGCGGTGAGTCCCAGGCAGGCTTTAGCGTCCTGTGTACACAAAATCTGAAAAGAAGTGGACCGAAATAAGGACTAATAATCAGAAAACATTCTCTTCTGCATAATTAGTATTTATCCAGCTTTGTGAACTAACGTTTTAAATGTCCCAAAACATTTCCGAATGGTGTGTGGTAGACCAGGCAATATGAACTTAGACGTACTGAATTCGGCCACCCCTTGATGTCAGGTATTCAGGTGGCCTGGTGGTCATATTAGCATAATACTATGTCCATGGATCGACAAAGAACAGTCTTTAGGCATTGTACTAGTTGTAATGATGTTGCTAAGCCTACATGGTTTTTAGACCTGTGCAAGGCTTTCAATTCCATAGGTATGTAGACCCATGTATAGCCGTCTAATACTAATTCTCATTTTAATCCATTGCATAAACCTAGATTATAATACACAGTGTATAAAATATTAGCAGGGGCTTTTATCCAAAGTGACTTTCAGTCACGTGTGCACGCATTCACACAGCATGTGTAGACGGGAATCAAACCGGCAACCCTGCGGTTACAGACGCCATGCCGACTGAGCCGCGAAGGGCCGTGTCGGCTGCGACTCTCAGGGTGTCTTTGGCCGTCTTACCGCGGTAGTAGTCTGGGTTGAAGTTCTCGTAGATGGGATAGAGGGGGTTCTCCTGCTCGCTACGGAGCTTCCTGGCCCGCAGAACATCTCGGACACACTGATGAAGGTAGGCGTACTGGCACTGTATGGGAACCGGAGGCATTCACATGAACATCACCAGAGTACTTCTGTTAATCCGCTTTGTACTTTCGACTTTCCCTTTTTATTTCTCTCTGTAGGCAATTCAATCCAACATTGCACTGCAGAATTTTTTGATCTTACCCACTGTCAAATTGACTAACAGAACAGTGCTGGGTGCGAGATAAAAACCTACAGCGACTACCATGGCTTTTGAATCGGGCAGGTGCGGGACAGACACTGCACATGAAGACCCTGCGTGAATGCGGCTTTCATCCCACTGATCTAAAACTAGCCGGAGGGGCTACGACGCCACGTCTCGGGATCAAACACGGCACCGCGATTACCTCAGTCTGCACCATGTGAGAGCGGTGAAGTCTGAGGTCGAACACGCAGCCGTAGATGTCCACGGTCCCCCTGACGTCCAGCTGCTGCAAGACCCGGTCCAGGACAATGAACGTGCCCGTACGACCCACGCCAGCACTGAGTGAGGGAGGACAAGAGAGGAAGGGAGGACAGGGAGAGAAGGGCCGGGGGGAGGAAGGACAAAGCGGGGGGGTTTACATCAGAGACATTTACTCTTATTATACATGGATTCACTTGTGAAGGAATAAGATCTAAATTGCTTGATATTAGTATTCAACTGCAATGCTGTGCCTACAGAGCGCCAAGTAGAATATAATAAAAAGGACCCCCCCCCCCCCACACACACACACACACACAGACTGTCGCTCTGACAGTAATGATAAACAATGACGACCCATCTCAATCCATCATCTA
>JACXGI010017971.1:0-13696 GCA_016801175.1 Esox masquinongy
CATGTCTGACATCCTTCCCACCTAACCCAGAGCAACATATCCATGTCTGACATCCTTCCCACCTAACCCAAAGCAACATATCCATGTCTGACATTCCTCTCACCTAACCCAGAGAAACTCAACTCCTAGTGACCATGACTCAACTATATATTATATTCTACAAAACTGATTGGCATGATACATGTACAAGAGCAAGCAGAGAGATGTTAAGCCCCCTTTGGCCTTGGTAGTGCCCTTATAATTGTTCTTAAGAAACAGACATAAACACAGTATATTTCCCTTCATTATTTCAATCAGCAAGGTAAAGTGTAAAGAAAAAAAGAATAAATTACACTGCAGCTCACATCAGATAGTAAGATTAAAGGGGATCAAAAAGGTAAATCTATAACTCATTGTAAACATTTCTACCTCCTGCCCAGGATATTTCTGGATTATTTGTTTTCTGTCCAAATGCATTTTGTATGATTTTTAAGTACTTAAAGATTACAGTACATTAGACCTTCCCTACGCTGCATTTAATATTGCAATCGAACTATGCAGTTGTGAACATGTCACATGTTCTGCTTTATATCTGTGGTTGTTCACTTGCTCGATTCTAGAACACAAACGGGTATTCCATTTTTTTCCACCAATGCATCTCTAACTACTAGCAATGATCAGAATATAATGACATGCTTCTAACTGGTCTCTTTAAATGACTGTGTTTCCCAATAAATTATAGAAGACGGATATTAACAACTTGGCAGCTACTTACAAAGTTATAAATCTTGCCCTTACCCCTAACCTTTTACATTAACTCCTAGTCTCCTCACTTTAAACTTTAACCTCTAGCTTCCAATGCTCCAACACACTGGACAGTTTGGTATGGTTAGAAGGCAGAGGCAACAGTGGAACTCCATCAAACATCTTATCTGGTCGAGGGTCAGAAGATGTGAACTATGTTCTACTACAGTGGTTGGCCTGGGACAATTTCTTTCTGATCTAATAGCTGGCTGGCCAGAACATATATAGAAAACAAGCATCATAATTTATAGGTCATGCACTACAAATTAGCATATCAATTTAATGGCGATAGCATCATTTCAATCTGGTGTACTTGATAAAATGAATTACATTGGATTTTTAACATACAGTAAATTCCACACTGTGTTTATTGAAGAAAATAAGTCAATTGAAAGATGTCAACTCTCAAAGCATCAAAGGGTGGAAAATAAAGGTTTTAGTAAATATTGAGAATAGAAATATGCATTCTGACCATTTTCCTACAATATCAAACCAGTGTATTCTTTTCAACCAAATTCTTGATGATAATAATATATGATACTGCGATAGAGGGAGGGAGAAGGAAAGAAAGAGAAAGTGAAACAGGGAGTCAATATACAGGACAGCAAGGCAATGGATGACTTTCAGAGAGCGATTGCAAAATTCCCATCTGTGATTTTCAATTAACGTATCGCTCCCGGGTGAAGGTTCTCAAAAGGAAACAGGAAATATCCAGCAGCGTTAGGAGGAGCAGCTGGTTGTATGGGACACAGCGATGGCAGTCCCTGATTGGCTGTGTGGTGGCGACGGTGTCAAATGGTGACCGCAGATCATTATTCAATCAACAGACATTCGGTTTCTTCAAGAAATTGATTGTTGCTCAAATAAAACATATACTAATCTTATCCCTCCAGAAACATGCAGGGCTAGAATAAACAATATGGCAAGGGTTACGCATGGATTTAGCTCACGACACCAACGACCAACCAACGACGCGGCAGGTTGACTTAAAACATAACAAGATTGAGCTACAATAAATATTAAGTAGCCAAATATGGTTCTGATTCACACAAGTTATTTGGAGAAACAAAAGAGACAGTTCTTGCCTAACCCAAAGTATCTATAAACAAATACTAGTTATTAAAAGATGCATTTAATAATACTTCGTCCAAAACGGTTGCCTTGCTAGAGGCTATAGGATGTTAGCTCAGCAGTTCACACAGAAAACAGCAAAGACAACAAGGTGATACGTCACTGTACTATTTCTAATAATAGTTTCAGAAGCCGATGGCTGAAGCTAATATGAGGCAGCTGGTTAGTCTAGCAAACACCGGCAAACAGAAATTTGACAACGACCCACGAACAGTTCCTTTTCAGACATTATATATAAATCATGGCTGCTACAGTATTCGCACTGACCACTGAATTATATACAGGAGCAGAAACGTGGTCAAACGAGAAACAGGTAAGTACATTTCCTGGGTTATATGACTGCAGTACAACAAAAGCACTTAACTCATCAAAATATGCAGATAAAGTATCTTTCTCAAAACTAAAAAAAAAATATTATTGAGTTATTACCTTTAATTATGTGGAGAATACGTACAGTCCAGCTTGCACTTTTTGTAATTGGCGTTTCATTGATCACACTTTCCAAATTCCAAAGCCCCCTAAACAGCGTCAGTGTCTGGTTGGTGCAGCCATCCCACTTAGGCAAGCAACTTACCAATGGCCAGAGCCGCTGCTGACAGTAATGGAGTAACTGAGAAGCTTTTTTTAAATGTCTTTTAACCAGTAAAATGTAAACACATTTACCACACATGAGAATTTAAAACCATAATCCATAAAACACGAAAACATTAATACATAAACTGCGTATATATTTAATGAATGTGTATGGAAGGTGCTCTCTGTACTTCACAATGTGTGAAGGAGCTTACATGGCTAGTGCACTACAGAGAATCAATCGGAGAAAGACTAAGCAAGACTGAGAGACAGACTAGACAGGAGAGAGACTTAGACAAAGAAAGGGAGATAGAGACTGGGCAGTAGAGGAAGAATGAAGAAGAAACAAATGGAGTGGAGCAGAGAAAGGAGAGAGAGACTGGAGATGAGGAGAGAGGAGAGGAAGGAAGGAGCCACATGGGAGTAGAGGGACAGGAGGAGAGCGCTGGAAATAGGGCAGGACTGATTAGCCTAACGAAGAGGAGCTTGAAGGCAAAACACAAAGTGCTTCAGACCTCCCCTCAACGAGCACACCCCGCACCCAGTGATTAGCAGTCGCCATCTGTGATGAAAACGTTGTGCGCCCAAACAGAGAGCCCTGCCCAGCCCCAGCCCAGACAGACACGTCATTTAGCCTAATTAGAAGAATGAACACATGGAGCACTCAAGTCACCATCAGCACCGCAAATAAAACTGCTAATTGTAGATAAGTAGGCTAATGACACTGTCATAACAATGCAATGTCATGTAAATGCTGATGCCGCGTAAAGGTGTTTCTCCATGTTGTCTTCCTGAGTAAAGAGGCCAGCGTATGACACTGGGGGTCAACATTTCAGACAGGTTTGTTACGCATTCAAATAGTAATCATGTGCAGTTTCACATAGAAAACATAACTCCACCTAGCCACAACAAAACCCTTCGTCCATGTCGGTAATTCATCAGACCCTCTTATCCAGCGAGGGCATACATTACACATTTTCATTTCGTACTGGTGGAAATCAAGTCCACAACCCTGGTGTTGTCGGCACCATGTTGAACCAACTGAGCTATGAGGGAACAAGGCTATATTACATGGTTTCTTGTGTCATGTCTAGTATCAAGACTGTTTGTAGTTCAGTCCACTACACCCTGGTTTATAGCCATGCTTAACATTTATGAAGATTAAAAAAGACATATTGGCATAATTTAAACGATAAAATAATGCAAAACAATATAAAACAGGTTCTATTACAAAAATCATCAGCAGTAATAATAAATTATGATTCAATTGATTATCATTAAGCTATTCAAGTCCTCAAATGCTTCCTCTGTCCTTGTTCCTGCACATTCTTCCTCTCTTTTAGGTGAGTTGGAGCCCAAGGCGAGAGAGGGCCTCCTGCCCCCCAAAGGGCTTCAAGAGGGAAGTGAGGAATGGAGGAAACAATAGGAAGATTTTCTTGATTTTTTTGCCTCCTTTCGCCGCTTTCTCAAAACTCGTTGGCTGAGAAGACCAGGAGGAGAGGGACCTCTGACCTTTAAACTAAGGACCGAGCAAGGAAATGCACCCGGGAATCTCCCAAAAGCACAGAGCAAGCGAACATTTGACAGCTGTTCAGATTTGGAACTGGGTTCCTGGGTATATGAGTAGCAGACAGAGCGAGCCACCATCGTTGAATTAGACTACCAACAGGATATATTTACATTTTTATATTTCAGTAATTTTGCTGGCATTCTTCTCCAGAGGGACTTACAGGACCTGTTGTCGATAAGTGCATTGTTTAAGGACACGTCTTAAAAGTATCTTGGTATGTAGCTTTATGAGGCGATGCCATAAAAACAAAATGTTTTAAATCAAAAAAGGATTTTTTCACAGGAATGAAAAATGACTGTCTGTTGGTGAATTTGAAACATAACTGGAAATTTCACTTGAGGACAAATGTACCTGTTTTAGATGAATGGTTTTGTTTCATGCATCATGTTGAATTTATTCTATATTACAGGGCTTTGATTTAAACTTTTAAAGACATTCGTTTGGCTATATGCCTGCCCAGTCTATCCAACATCAGCAGATGTTATAAGGTTGCAGTGAACTTCATACTTCATTCAAGTGTCCTTTACAAAGATTCATTTTCTTGATTTTTTGCCTCCTTTTGCTGCTTTCTCAAAACTCGTTGGCTGAGAAGACCAGGGGGAGAGGGACTTCTGACCTTTAAACTAAGGGCCGAGCAAGGAAATGCACCCGGGAATCTCCCAAAAGCACAGAGCAAGCGAACATTTGACAGCTGTTCAGATTTGGAACTGGGTTCCTGGGTATATGAGTAGCAGACAGAGCGAGCCACCATCGTTGAATATGACTACCAATGATTAGCTAGTTAGCTAGGATATATTTACATTTTTATATTTCAGTAATTTTGCTGGCATTCTTCTCCAGAGGGACTTACAGAACCTGTTGTAGATAAGTGCATTGTTTAAGGACACATCTTAAAAGTATCTTGGTATGTAGCTTTATGAGGCGATGCCATAAAAACAAAATGTTTTAAATCAAAAAAGGATTTTTTCACAGGAATGAAAAATGACTGTCTGTTGGTGAATTTGAAACATAACTGGAAATTTCACTTGAGGACAAATGTACCTGTTTTAGATGAATGGTTTTGTTTCATGCATCATGTTGAATTTATTCTATATTACAGGGCTTTGATTTAAACTTTTAAAGACATTCGTTTGGCTATATGCCTGCCCAGTCTATCCAACATCAGCAGATGTTATAAGGTTGCAGTGAACTTCAAACTTCATTCAAATGTCCTTTACAAAGATTCATATAGAAAAGTGTCCGAAAGCAATATCCAGTAATTTTGCAGGATCAAGTTCAATGTGCAATTCAGTTGCCATGTCTTTGATTTGTTGACTGTGAACACATATTTGCAGCATCAACCTTGCTGTTATTTTAATGGTATAGCAAGAAACAACTTTATGATGAATAAAGTTGCTGTTTTACTGTATGTCACATTATTTTTGACAAATTGCTTAGGACTTCAAGCATGGGAAAGGGCTTAAATTGATTCAACTCATGCATTATAAATTGACTATCTACTTGTTCCCCCTTTATATCTTAATGTAGTCCCAAGCAAATAAGTAGCAAAGTATTATTTATGACTTTGCAACAGCTCCAAACAGTCCACTACAAGAAATGTTCACAGGGTACCATAAGACTGCAGAGACACAGATGCATTTATTTAACTTGTAAATTTCCCCAGAGAAACACTCACACAAAGTAAATGAAGCATTAAGATAAACAGTATACTTTATCTCAACATCATTGTTTTCTAGCCAGGATCCTAAAACTATGAACCATGATTAAGACAGCTGTTGAGAGAGGGAGTACAGAAATAAATCTGCCCTAGTCTGTAAGTCCTTCCTCCTTCTCCCCTCTTCACTACAAATCAATCTTCTTCCCTTGTTCTATCTCCCTCCCTCTTTTTCTCCCTCTCTCCCTCTCTCCCTCCATTTGTTCACACACCTCTCTGATTGAGGAGGTGAGACTGTCAGTTTGTGTTCCTAAATCTCACAGTGGTTGTCAGCTTTAGGCCCACACACTGGGACACACTTTACACTACTTAATAACTGTGTTCGGCAGGGTAGCTCACATGCAGCTAAACTCAGGATGAACCCCACTAATGACGGCAGAGTAGGTTGAATGAATCTTCCTCTGAAGGCAGCTGATCCCTGTAGGCTGAAATTATTTGATTGGTAGCCTCAATAGTGAGGGTGGAGCTTCCATTCAAACAGGCTTGCCAGGGTTAGTGCCTGTCCCTACCCTGAACTCCTTACTCTACTCTAAACCCTTAACCATTTGAGAGTCCATCTTTGTTGTGGTAAAAAAACAGCCACTGTTCCCTCAGCCCTATGTTCCCTCAGTCCTATGTCCCCTCAGCCCTATGTTCCCTCAGCCCTATGTTCCCTCAGTCCTATGTTCCCTCAGTTCTATGTTCCCTCAGTTCTATGTTCCCTCAGCCCTATGTTCCCTCAGCCCTATGTTCCCTTAGTTCTATGTTCCCTCAGTTCTATGTTCCCTCAGTTCTATGTTCCCTGCATATCCCCCCAGAGACATCCTTAAATGGTATGGTCAGAACCAGAGTCTCCACTGCCTAGCACCTCTGGAGATTTCAGTATAAGTGTATTGCTCAAGGACACATTGACAGAATCAAACCAGCAACCTTTGTGTTAAAACTGCCTCCCAAGGTAGTAGCAAGTCTCTCAAACAACAATTACAACAACAAACATCTTTAAGTAAAGACAGCAACGGAAGGAAGAGTGATACTACTTGATAACGCACCTTGTGGAAGTGATTTTCACTTCATGAGATTCCAAAGTCTTTTAACTTACTTCCTCAGATGATCATCACATCCTGTATTGAAAGCACCATCCTGTGTCTCACAACTCTCATTCAGCTGTCTCTCTAGTGTTTTATGTTAGCCAATGACTCACCTTTGGGGAATAATCAACCAAAAGAGTGATTGTGGGATGGGGGGGAGAATAGAGAGACATGAACGGAGAGAGAGGGAGAGACAGAAAAAAAAGAGAGGTAGATGGATAGAAACGGAGACAGAGAGCAACCCACATAGAAAAGGGTGAGATGGCTCCTCTGCAGTTTGCCATAGTGAAAAGCAGATGGCATATCATCTCAAAGAGGGACAGCAAACACTTAGCACCAACCCAGTACTCCCCAGAGATCAACTACTGGTCCCCCTGCATCCTCATAAGCACCCTATTCCCTCTGTAGTTCACAACATCTGACCAAAGCCTACAGGCAGTGTACTCAACAGGGAGTGTTTTGGGGCGCAGCCTTCAACTTCTGTAAAGGGAAAATGAAGCGGCCCTAATTATCCAGAGAATGACATCCTTCACGGGCTGAAAAAAATACCGTTAGCGGCAAATGTCTTATTCCACCATCCTGGCATCCCGACTGGGGTCATTGTAATCCTTAATTAAATGGAGTCAGATAATGACTTCCGTCCACACTGCACCACATTCTAATGTATTTATTTAGCTATTTTACATATTGAGTGGAAGAACAGGAAGAAGGAGAGGAGGAAGAAGAAAAAGATTTATTGGGCGGAAGGAAGGAATGCATGGTAACTGGGTCTGTTGGAGTGTGTGTATGCATGTGTGTGAGGGAGAAAGAAAGAGAGAGAGAAAGAGGCTGCAGGGGTGAAAACGGCATTGTGTCGAGGAGAAGGGACGCTGTGGCTGTGTTGTAGCGTACAGGTGATGTGGCGATGTCAGCGCCTGGGTACTGTGCCGCTCCCACAATAGGCTAAAGAATGCAAAAGCTTACGCATGAGTCAACGCCGCTGATTTCTTGTCGCGTTGCATCACAGCCACATTTAAATCCTCTACTGTTCTCAGCCATCTTTCAACATATTCATTTACATTTCATCAATGTGACGCTGTCTCTTTATGTTGTTAGCTTGTGCTTTTGTGTGTGCGAGGATGGGCTTCGGTTAAACTGTGACAACATTGACCCAAAAATCTATAAGGAACACGACGTTAAAGATCTACAAGACTTGGCCCTTGTTGTCTCACACACACACACACACACACACACACACACACACCACCTACAGCAACACACAATATTCCAAACAGACCACAAACACCTCCAAGACCACACACACACACACACACACACACACACCTCCCACCTCTCCCCCCAACCCTCCCACTTCTAGGTGTACACCCACACTGAAGGGTCCCGGTCACCTGAACAGAAGGGCATGGGTGCGCTCCAGTGGCCGTTGAGCTGGCACGTCCGCGCCGACTCGCCCTTCAGCTGCCGCCCTCCTGTGCAGGTGTAGCGAACCGTGGAGCCGAACGTGAACTTGTCCCCGCTCAGCAGGCCGTTGGGAGGGGAACCTGGGTGTCCGCAGTCCACCACTGGAGGACAGACACGCACACAAGACGGATGCCATCAGCTCAGAGTGCCCACAGGGCTAATGCACTGGAAGGTACAGTCATCACCCTCGAGAGAATCAAGGCCGCAACCTGGGCCCGTGTCCTCAAGGGCGCCCTATCCACGATATGGTGCACTAGTTTTGATCAAGGCCAGGTCTAATGTAGTGCAAGAGATAGGGAATAGGGTGCCCTTTGACATGCACCCTGTGTGAGCAATGGTGTTAGAAGATGTGTGACCATGGTGTGAACACTTCCTGCTTCCTCTAGTTGAGGTTTAAACACTTCCTGCTTTCTGTGGTTGAGGGAGAACAACGTTCCTGTTTCCTCCAGTTTGGTGTGAACACTTGAATATTTACGATAAAAAAAACATTAATCAAAACGTGTGAACGATTCCTGATTCTGCTTCAGTTGTGGTGTGTACAGTTCCTGTTTTCCGCAAAAAAAGGGTAATTGAAGATCTGGAACAGGTTTAATCTAGGCCAAGGAAACCCATCAAAAATGTAAACTGCCTCCGTTCACACAGTAGGAACACTCCTAGCCCCACCTCAATAAAATGACAGCACCAGCACTTACACACATATTGGCAAGAGTCCAGAATATACCGTCCCCTCCTCGTTCTTTGTAATAATTCTTGATCCTTTTTTAATTGTGTAATTGTTCAAGGCCAGGGAGCTAAAATAATCACCTCCTTCCTTCAAATATTCACCCAAAATGTGCCACAATCAGCAAGTTTACTTTAAACTTCCTCTTCTTTTGTCTGCCGTTGGCCTATAAAAAGTGAGCTGGTCTGGTGTTAACGGGCCGATTCAGCAGAAAGGATGAGGCGTGTCCAAATGAGAAGGAAGTTTTGGACGTGGTGTGGATGTCGCAGCGGGGTGGATCACAGGGAACCATGCATGGACGGAGAAGAGAGCGCATTCATTAATCCAGTCCAGGGCTTTTTGATCTCTCCTAAAAAAAAAACAACAACCTCCCCTACCATGACAGGAGCACTAAAATGCAAATTTGTGGCAAAGTTTTAAAATAAAACAGTAGGATATAAATGGTAGTTCCATAAGGTTAGAGTTGGGTTCAACTTCAAAGCAAGGGCACTGATTGGAGCACACCGCGATAAGCCCCTCAGCCAGGAGGCCAAGGTTGAGTTTAGGATTTGGAGACAGCCAGTAGGACGCCTGGACAACCCGGGTTAAGAACAGCTGTGGAGAGATGTCATGTTGCCAGTACAGCTGTTGCCTGTCTGGGTAGGCTTCTTTTTTGGGACGTGGACGTTGCAGGTTGACCATAAAACAGAAGGGTCAGCAGCGAACCAAGCTTCCCTAATTGGTCTAACACACACAGTACTGGTCGTCAACTCAGAAACCGATCTTAAGTAGCAATTAGCGGACGCCCTTATCCAGAGTGACCTACAGGAGCAAATAGGGTCAACTGTCTTGCTCGAAGACAGAACAATAGATATTTCACTTTGTGGGCTCCGGGATGCAATCTGGCAACCTTTCCGTTACCCTTCAGGCGCCATTAACGCTTGGAGATATGCCAAGCCTATACGAGACCCAAGTTTGGTGAATAATCAAAAGTAACAGTGCCAACACAGCAATAAGTATTAGCGCTGTTGTGTTTCGTTCATCAAATTCTCTCCAATGCAACACAAATGCCAGCATAGATTACAGGTCGCTGTATCGGCTCAGACCACTAGTGACACCACTGTACTCACCGATACACTCCGGCAAAGGCTTGTCCCATTGTCCCGTGGGCTGACAAGTGAGAACGGGAGAACCGAAGAGGTAGAACCCCGGGTTGCAGTCGTAAAACACCACGGTTCCAAATGTGAAGTTCCCGTGCTCTATCTTACTCTGGCGGATGGAGTTGGCAGGGATGCCTGGGTCAGAGCAGTTCACCACTGAAGAGATGGAGAGCAGCGGGTAAAAAAGAGAACTTGTGTTATTTGGCGGAGACATGGAGGGGATCCGTTCACTTCAATACCGAGGACACGCCTAAACCTCTGCAGACACCCAGGACCTACTCCTTCCATTCTGGATATTCTAAAACTACTGACATGCTCAAATCCGAATGTATTACATTTGCAATTATCTCAATAAAGAAAATGAGAAATCAATTAAAAAGAGAAGTCTGCCGATAACAGGTATGTACATGACACATTGGCTTACTACCACTTCCAAGAATCTGAGACAACGTTAATACAGAAAGTAAACATATTTATTTATCATGTCATACCCGTGGTATATGGTCTTATTTAAGACAGTAATCAGCCAATCAGCATTCAGGACTCAAAGCTCTTGGTTTAGTACTGTAATGTTGCACAACAATGCAACATTACAGTACACACAATCAGCCTCAAAAATGTTCAATATGCTGTGTTAGTCTATGACCCAAAACCATAACACACAACTAAACAACACAACTGTACAACACTACCACCCAACCACACAACGCAACTAAACCACACAACACAAGACAACTAAACCACATAAGACAACCACATAACACAACCACATCACACAACCGCCACATTACACAACCGCATTACAAAACCACACAATGTAGACCTGTTCACCCTTCACACACAGCCGTCATCGTGCTGTGTTAGGGGGTATCTTATCGTTTACAATCCCACTGCACGCCAAGATGACCCCCCCTCCTCATTCTCTCACCCATGGTGCACTGCAGCGGTCAGGCGGAACGAGCAAGCATACTCCATGTGAATAGAAGACTTAACTTTTTTCCCCACCTTTACACGTTGGTGGCGGATGGCTCCATTGGCGGGTGGCTTGACACTGGGCCCTCGGGGGCCCCTCCATCACATAGCCCAGGTTGCAGGAGAAGCTCACGACGTCGTTCAGGTTGAAGCCATTCCCGATAGTCCGCCCGTAGATGGGACTGCCTGGGTGGCCACAGCTGATAGCTGCAGGAGAAGAGATAGAAATGGAAATATTATTTTTTTTACAGGAGCCTTAAAAAGGGGAATGAAAGAGAGAGAAGGTGGTGAGAGAGCGAGAGAGAGAGA
This sequence comes from Esox masquinongy, assembly GCA_016801175.1. Lineage (NCBI taxonomy): Eukaryota > Metazoa > Chordata > Actinopteri > Esociformes > Esocidae > Esox > Esox masquinongy. Next base: position 11,441 of record JACXGI010017971.1, read on the forward strand.
GAGAGAGAGAGGGAGAGAGAAAGAGAGAGACAGGGTGGAGAGACAGGGTGGAGGAAGAGAGAAAAAGTGGAAAAGTCAGATAATGTCAGATAATGTCAGAGAAAGATAAACAGAGAGAGACACAAAGAGAGAAAATGAGGATAAAATGACATATTGATTAAAAAAAAGCGTATTTCAGGGTAACATTGAGATTACACATCGATCTATATCTAACATGTAGAGGGTTAGGCTAACTCCTGAATCAGGAAATACCTCACTGGGTACCCATTGGTTCAGTGCAATAAAAAAATTTTTGCCTGTTGAGCTTTCAGAACATAACCAGACAGTGAACAGGGAATTGAAGACTGAAGAAACCAGTGGAGCTTGAAAGCAAGCCCGGCTCACATTCACTTACTGTGCAATAGACTGGCCATAACAATAGGCTACCAATGGAATCAGCAGATGAACTGTGTGACTGTTGTGAACAAGCTAGTTGGGGTCTGTGGACGTGTTCAATCAGTACGTCTCAAACGCAAAACATGCGTGAACACAACAGCCGTCAATGAGATCATAATGGCTGGACTGGCGGCCATTTTGAGTCTCTAATTTCTGTGGTCTCTATCAACGCACAAGCTGGTAATAAAGGGGACAGATGACTAAGGACTGTTATGTTTCCCACTTTGAGAGCAGAGCTCTAAAGAGTATTGTTTCCAATTAAGCCCTTCTGGTCTAAACCCCTTGTCCGTCTGTCAGCTCATCAGACTGGCTAATACAACTGGCGATTGGGCCATATTCACACCCAATGGGGAAAACCATATTATTTTGGTCCAATTGCAGGCATTCTCTGAATGATGCAGAAGTGTTGGGCGAGCGTGCTGGATTTCAGATGTATGTAATGAGAGGTTTAGCAGGAAGGCTACAGGGACTGAGATAATAGAGGCAGACAGCCACTATTATCCGACAGGTTGACATCATTGAGGCCAGATGATTTGGGAAGCTCCACCTAATTTATAGCTCCTTCCACACCTTGTTCACAAGTTCAGGCTGAAAGCCGAAACCAGGGGTGCTCTGAGGGAGAACTGGACAGGGGCAGGGTGAGCAATGCCAGCAGTGGGAGTGAGTGAGTATTCTAACGCACGGCCAGCCCTGACGAGGTTACAGTTGAAGATATTAAAGGTTTGTCATCATTGACAGCGTTTTGAGTGCTGCAGGCAGCTGAGAATGAGTTTCTATCTTACAGTGTTCCAGAAATTATTGTATCACAACCATAGGCAACACATTGTTTCTGTAAAATCTCACCCTGCGTTCCTGATTGCCTGTGTCCACAGATGCTTGTGATTGCCAATCTAATATCCGGGACAGTATGGTAGCCCAGTTAATGCACATTTGATCCACCACAATAATTCAAAAATAATTAATTCTACTGTCCATCCCGGCGTAGGCTATTATCACCCCAAATGTGGATGTTTCTTCTTAAAATTCCCAACATTTGCTAGGACATTTTTTCCCACTTAAACATTCTGAACATAAAATCAAAACTTAAATATTTGCAGCTTCTCTTCGGTCATAACTTTTTGCCCTAAAAGACAGAATAAGGAATCACCAGAATGTTCAAATGATAGAATGAATCCATTAGTAATGTAGTTGACTATGGTTAAAATTGCCTATTGATTCATGATTCTTTGTGCAAAATGTCCAAATATCATCCAGAGACAAAACATACTGAAAGAAAGACATAATTATGTGTAAATTAATATTACAACATCAGTATTAACGCTATAGCCCTTCAGTCATTCCAGATTTGAGTAACTTATTTTAACCAGTTCAGTTAAAATAATTCAGTTTGTTAATGTAAACAGGGTCACTTGTGAGCAGGATATGAAGGTGCACATAAACAGCCTCTCGTAAACTACAGTTACACAGTCGGAGCTATTATCCTGATACTGTTATAGGAGGACTGTGACTTATAAAATAATGGACCCAGAGGGAAAGACACAAAAGGAGAGATAGAAGCAGAGTGAGAAAGGGAGAGACAGAGCAAGATGCAGAAAGATATATTTAGAGAGAAACGGAGCAAGAGAGACAGAGAGAGGGAGCCAGGGAGAGAGGCAGAGAGAAGAGGCCAGGGAGAGAGGAGGCCAAGGAGAGAGGCAGAGAGAGGGGGCCAGGGAGAGTGGCAGAAAGAGGGGTCCAGGGAGAGAGGCAGACAGAGGGGGCCAGGGAGAGAGGCAGAGAAAGGGGGCCAGGGAGAGAGGCAGAGAGAGGGGGCCAGGGAGA
>JACXGI010017972.1:0-13817 GCA_016801175.1 Esox masquinongy
GTGTGGTAGGTAGTGTGGTGTCAGTACTGCAGGTCTGGTGTGTGGTAGGTAGAGTCATTACCAATGTCTCAGACTCAGGGTGTCTACATCAGTTGGTCACATCTGGGCTAATACAGACAGCCAGGTGTGGGGGTCACATGGGGTTTGTGGGCCAGTGTAGTGACCCCTGCTGTCAGCTCAACTTTGTCTGACCGTCAGAGGAGCCTCTTAATTAGACCCTTTCCAGTGTCCGCTCAGTCAGTCAGCCCAACACACTGCAGCCCTGACATCGGCAACGAGCCCTTCATTAAACGCTCCTGGTTGACTTGGCAAGACAGCCGTTCCTCACAACAACTGTGTTAGGAACTTCCCATGTTCTTAATTCTTCTGTTTTAATTGAAAACACCTGTTCTCAGCTGCAGTCCAAATATTTATTTATGTTCACCTCCTCTTGGCAGGTTTGTCATTAGTGCTGCAGGACTCTCTCTCTCTGGTTTGAAAATTGCTCTCCCTGTCTTTTACAGTGTTCCTGGTGGCGCAGCCAAGTTTTCTGTGGCAGGTTTGAGAGACGGGGTTGAGCGCACAGGGAGTGTTGACTGCTCAATTTTTCTGCAAAATTGTTTTCCAAGTGTGTGGAAGAACGGCTCCTAGGATCCTCTGGGTTTCAGTCTGTTTCAGCGATTAATGAAAGGCTTAGGGTGAACTGAACAACTATGGCTACAGTGTAGTAGCTATAGACACCCTGACCTCCTCTCTGCACAGCTTGGCTCAGAAGCAATCACGGCTTCATTATAGCATTCACTACAACCACTGACATTAAGTGTACAGTGTGGTTATATGGGATCGGCATTGCTCTCTTAGTCAATAATGGATGTGAGTTTTAACGTTAAACATTCTGCACATCTAGTGTAGATAAAAACAGTTCCATAACAGAGTAACACAGAGACGTTGATTTCTACTGAGTAGATAAGAGGTCCTGATCTTTTATTAATAGAAATGCATAATTGTAGATACTGTGTTTTATTGTGATATATGCTGAAGAGATTCAGGGTGAAGCTAGACAAATGCATGTTCAGCAAATATTGGCTGTTATTCAAATGAGCCTGGCATGGCCTCCTAACAAGATCACACTTTTCCATTCAGCTAGAAATGAAATCCCTAAGTTTAGTATGGAAAGGGGTCTGTTTGCCTTAATTTCTAATACATACAGACTGTTAGCTTTCCTTTGACACCAAATTGGATGTGCTCCTATGGACTTTACATGTTGGTGCTCCTGGGTCTTAGTGTAAATGCCCAAAAGCTATTCAGAGGTTCCTGTCCCGTAGCCTCTGGTCTCTATCAGAATGTTCAAGGTTAATTGAACTTTAAGTTTCTCATTACCCATGACTTAGAGACATGTCCTCTTCTCTTACTGGCTTGACGGGGTGATGTGCTCTGTGTTATAATTGTGGGCAGATTTAGACTTAGTTGATTGGATGATATACAGGGTACATACATTGCAGACAGCACCGGTGGGAAATAATCAGGTGTTCTTGGATTGAATGTAAGCATGGTTACAGAGGGAGGGGGCTGAGGTATGACCCTCTGGCAGGCCTGCCGCTGAGACTAACAAGGCGACCCTCTCAGTGGAAAGACCCAGGCTCCAAGCAGGAGCCGGCTCTGTGGGCAGAACCCGCTGACAGAGAGAGGGGAAAGTCAGAGAGATGGAGGGAAAGGGAGCCATTTGTGCTGTTCTTGGCCAGTGCTCGGGGTTGCCGGCCTTGGCCATGGAAAATCACAAGATTTCTCGGGCCCCTTAAGAGGCCAGTGACACTTTTTACCGGGTAGATGAAATCCATCTCCCAGGTTGTTGGGCTGTGTCGTAACCAAGGTGTTACAACACAGGTGTCTTTCAGGTGCGCTGTGGTTTAGTAGATCCAGTGAGAAGACCTCGTACGGCACTACAATAACAGCCTTTCACTGGAGCTCAATGCAGAGATAAGGAGATTGGCCGCATGTTTGTTTGTCTAACAACTGTGGCTTCCGTCGTTTCGTTGCTATTATCCAGTGACCGATGGTTTTCCAGTTGCTTGGTAGATTTAGCGGTCAGCGATAATAAACAACTACCTTGTTGGGGGGGCGCTGGGTGGCTGGGTAATTCAAGAGAGCTGAGAAAATTAGCCGACACCTCAAATATCCAAATGATTTAGATCATTTGTGGTGTGACCATTCAAACCAACTGAATTTTGGAGTGTGACATACTGTTTCGTTTAGTCTCTAGGCTATACTCCATGGGATAGCAACATTTTATGTTTGAGAAATAGGGTTCATTGACAGCTTGTTCTGAGGAATTCCTGAGTCAGTGTTTGGAAGGACTGGAATGTCACTACTGTCAGCTCAATGTGAAATAACTTCCCCTTTCCATCTTCCGCTCGTCTCACTCTTCCATAGTTTCCTCCATCTGGGAACCACAAACCCATTCCTCCTGAACAAATGGACCAGTAAACAAATAGAAAGCAAATTATGGAAAAATACGTTGTTCTTACACACACAGACTTGAGACTTTTCATTTCCGATATCCTGTGGGTCAGGCTCTTTATACTTTCTGTAGACTTTAAACATGTAATGATAAATTATTTTAAATTCCAACGTGGTAACATGCCTCATGTTTAACAATATATCTGGGATTTAAAGTGTATTCATTTCAATTAGTCTCAAAATAGTAATTTATCGTAATTGTTCATCACTACCTCCCTATATCAGAAGGGAATTTTTGGACTTGCTGATTTCCTTGAGTGTGGTAGCCATTCCTTAGACTTCTGATCCTGAATCAAAACCCTTGATACACATACTAATTCAGAAACAACCATTAAATGTTAATAGAACAGATTTTCTAATGAAATATCAACATCGCAAAAGTTCACCACAAAAGTGTTTCATAATTAACGACAGAGACAGCCCATAAGGTCTTACAAACGCAGTGTGTCTCTGACACCAGGTTGTGGTAGGATGGCACCACCCTGGCCTCTGTGCCGAGCCATGCCATGCCCCATGCCATGCCCCATGCCAGCTGGCTAAGGTCCGTTCAGAGAGAATAACTCAAATGATCAATGCAACTGGTCTAATTATGAATTACTTAATAATAATTATTTGTTGAAAGATGAGTTTAAAATATTTGTCTGGAAAAGTTGTTAGAGATCTTATGCTTAATTAAGTTTAGTAATTGGTTATGTCACCCCTGTATCACCATTTACATATTACACCAAGGGCCAGAACTATTAACATTGGACATCTCAGGTTGTGTGGTCCATTTTGGACCTTACTTGTTAACAGTATAACATTTCATTTCACACATTTTATTTTTTATTCTTCAATTTGTTAGAAATAATTATTTTCATGAATGGATTCAAAAGCTCCACACAATTTATTAAAGTGATTTGGAAGTCTGATACTTTGTTAAAAATTTCTGATAAAGCTAACAATGTGTTTGGGCCATGTGTTTCATCTGTAACAGAGAACACACCCCCCCTGTGATGTTTGCTGAAATCTTGCTTGATGTTTGAGGCGCAACTGGGTGATAGTGCATCAAAACTATTGCGAAATATCATGAATGAACTTTGGAGCTATTTCTTCTTAAAATAATAAAAAATATACAGTAATAATATCCATAAGAGTTGGTCAAGGTATCTTTTTATTTATCTTTTCATTAATATACTCACTACACAACATTACCTGGAATCGCCACACCACGGAACAATTGCACCTTTTGATAAAAAATTGTGAGAAATTCCCCAAAATAAAATTATGCCCTGTATTTATTGACTTAGTCTTAGTAAAGTTGTCTATTGAAGTTATATTTGTATTTACCCAAAAATAGCAGAGCTGTCACCTTTACAACCCAGACATGTCTGTTAATCAAGATATTTAAGTAGCGTAGTTAACTCAAATGTAGGTGTGTTGTTAAAGTGCCAGGAGATGTAGACGTGTCATAATTCACAGTAGACTGGGTCACGCCAGAGGTTCTTTACACGCCAGAGGTTCTTTACACGCCAGAGGTTCTTTACACGGTTTCCAGCTGCCCACGTACACTACTGCCTACAGAGACAGCCTGAGACAGTCTGACTCCACGGACTGTGTTGTCCTGGGCTGCAGAAATCTGTCAGCCAGCATATTGTCATACACACAGTGTACCCTTGAATGTTGATAACGCTGACCAAACATTACGTATTCCAATTATTGTTGGAGCCGCAAAGAAATGACATGGATAAACAGAGAAAACAACAGCATGCCCGGATCTGCTCAATCTTTTGGTTCCCGCAGTGAAACCCATTCTGTTCCAGCGAAAGACCATTGACAAACATGTAACTCAAAATAGTAGTTTCCTTGTGGCATCGTTGATAAATTGCTGAAATGACTTCCAACATCCTCTACCTTTGAGTATGTTTACTGAAGGCTTACTCAGTTGTGAAAGGTTAAGCCTGTGTTGGTTTTCTCAGTGTTTGTGCCGGACGCCTGTTTGGTGAGGAATAAGGAGTATGGTCAGGGTCAGTGTGTGTGCAGTCGACGTTTATGTGCGTCACTAACCAACGTCATGACATTAATACCCTACAGTGTATAAGACTGCATGAAGACATTCAGCCTCCGGGATCTGTATGGGCCGTCTGTCTGCGTGCCTGCCTGCCTGCCTGCCTGTCTGCCTGCCTGCCTGTCTGTCTGTCTGTCTGCCTGCCTGTCTGTCTGTCTGTCTGTCTGTCTGTCTACCTGCCTGTCTGTCTGTCTGTCTGTCAACACTCACTGCACTGTTCAGTTAATTCTAACTCGCACATCTGCATGGATGTCCCTAAACATACCATTAAGTGACAGGTAGATTCTATCCATGTAGAGTACAGAGAGATCCTCGATTTTCATGTTGTTTGGACCGTTCCCTATCAGACTCACTCTCTAATTGTAGACTTGTGTTGTGAAATATTTATCATGTTGCTCTCTCATCTGATATACGACAATGGTTTGCGATTAGGGTTATTTCCTCTCGTAACCAGTTCAGTGAGTTGTACTTAATGTTTGTGGCATTCCGGTTTATTATCAAAGAAAAAATAAACCTCTGGGGAAAAAAAAAACTCTGCTGTTTGTCTGTATACCAAGACCTTTTTTGATCCTAAACTCCGTTGTGTTTTTCTTTTCTAATGGGTGTATGCAGAGTCTCAGAATTAAAGCCGGTTAACATTGTTATCTTGATAAATGTTCCTTATCCATCTTCATCTGCTGCAATAGAAATGACTGCGTCCCAGTGCTTTCAGCTGCTCCTCATGTCTTGCCTCCCACACGGAGACACAGGGAGAGAGAACCTTGCTGTGATCGTCTTTTACTCTCCTTGAATAAAGTTTTTCTTTTCTTTCGACTCATTCAGCATTCTTCTGGACTTCAAAGCTTTATATCGGAACAGAATCTCCGAGCTGTCCCATTGTGCGGAGATTGAATATTCATAAGGCTTTTTCTTTCTTTCTTCTTCCTCTGGAGGAGACTGCTGGAGAGTTAGGGGCTAGAAAAGGGGCCTCAGCTCCTCTGGACTTTCCAAGGTACTGTCCCACACTGTGGGGGTTGGGGTGGCATTTTATAGATATATACACAGTACCAGTCAAATGGTTTGACACGCTTGGACACCCATTAAGTGGTGTTATATAGAGATCTGAACATGTGTGGTGCTATTGGGATTTTGTATCTGGTGCTGTCCTCATGTAATTATTCAGAGTGGTTGGTCAGAAATGGTTTCAGTGTCGTGTCGAACTGCCAAAGCCAGTGGAAAGGTTTTACAATGAACATTACTGTTGGTTTGTTAATTTGCACCTTCATCGAGCTGTTTCCTGACGGCTAACTGAGAAGATTGTTCATGTTTAGTATGTTTTTGAGGAGCCATGAGCTCTGCTGGGAGGGAGAGCTGGGTGTATTTAACTGTAAGAAAGATGTCAGTGTTCCTAATGTGAAATAAGGATGAAGTTGATGAGCGCTCCACACAGGGCTAAGAGCATCTCACTGTCTGGCCTGGGGATGAACATGATGTCACGGTCTTCTCCACCCCTGTACTCCCAGATTGGGCTTCCTGCTCCAGGCAGCTGTGTTGCCACGGTAATAAATGGCCCTCTATCCAAGGTTCTGTGACAGCAGGTTTACCCGCTGAACTGCTCAAATTCCCACTGTTTCTCACAGAATGGCGGAACATTTGTCATGACACGCATTCCTAAACTGGCCATTAAATAATTTTGTCATCTGGGTTGTTGTCACGGCCTTTTGTTTCATGGCTAAGCGGTAAAGGTTTCGGCCGCTATCCTTTGCAATTTCTCTGGTAGGGCGATTAAGGTGCCTCGCCTCAAAGTTGTCCTTCACATTTCAAGGGAGGTTGGCTTATCTTCGTGGCGCATTATAGCTTTTTTGAGTTTGTTCTCACAGTACACTTGTGGGTGGTAGTGATAACCCACAAATACAGCAAGTACCAGCCAAGTGAGTCACGAAAACTCCCGTTTCTCCGGTTTAGCTTGGAGAGCGTCAGGAAAGCCAATCAACAGACGCTATGTTAGATCACTCGGGGGTGTGGAGCCCTACAGTTGGCAGCCCTTTCACAAAGAGGAGCCTGGGCAACCGATAACGTGGGAGCTCAGGGTGTATGGGTTGAAATTAACCACCTCACAAAATCCCCTGGTTGACTTGCCCATCCCCACTTCAACAACCCCTTTATCCACCCGGACAGACCCCTACCAGCCACCCCTACCCGCTGCGCCCCCCCCCCCCCCCCATCTCTCCGGGTCTCCGCGGCTGCTTGAGCAGGGCAGGGGGACCCCCTGCTGGGCGTTTGATGCTGCTCAGAGGGGGTGTGTGAGGAGCGATGAACCGTTCTCGGCTCGCCCCATGCACTCGTGCTCCGGGGAAGGCCGACTTTTCGCGTTTAATCCAGAGCACGGCGCAAATCAGGAGTGACAGCTTGACACCCGGCCCTGCAGAGAGCCAGACCAAAGCCCCCCCAAGCCTCCTCGTCCTCTGGCCCGGCCGGGGCGGAAGGATGCGGACTCTGAGAGCAGTTGACGTAGTCCCAAATGGGGAAAGAACAGGTGGAGGAGAAGCCCATTTGGCTTAGTGTTTGTTTCCACTTTGTTGTCGTAGCTCTATCCACTCATTGTTTTACTGCCATGGGGACAGTTTCACAGCTGGTTTTCTCTGTTTGGTCTGCCTCTCATCTGCCTCCTACCATTTGGAACACCGGTTGCCACTCACGCAGCCTTCACCCAATCACAGTATTGTATGTCATTGTATGTCATTCTGCCCGGTTGCACCACGGCTAACTGTTTTGAGGGGTACTCTAGCAAACTTGACGTAATCTTGGTAATAGCTGGTCTAATCCTCTTAAGGTTGGAACCCACAGAATGGATTGTGCTACCCGTTGGAATGTGTCCCCGTTGTGAGGTTGTGTGTGTTCCAGTGAGAGGGTGTGTTGCTGCCCCGAGGTGTAGGACGTAATCACCTGACGTGTGAAGAGCTTTTGTGCCTGTGTCTGTGTGCGCGCGTGTCTGGCAGTGTTTTTTTTTACACTCTGCATTCCGCTCTCTACCAATACACACACACACACACGCGCACACACACACACACACACACACACACACACACACACACACACACACACACAGACATAGGAGGGCTATTGCTGTGCTAAATCTCAGAGTTATTGTATCTAGAGTTGAGCCTTCTTTTAGGATGCTAATTCAGTGCTGAATTAGCACTGAATTAGCTAATTGAATGCTGCATGTGGTTAACTTCTGAACTGCAGAGCTATGAGGAATATTCTGTTGTCGCTTTTCATACCCAACCTGTGTGTCTGTGTCCTCTATGTATCTGGCATCAGAGGTCACACTGGTGTTCTATGTGCCTGTTTTCAGATCCCATCCTGCCTGCCCTCGCTCTGTATTGCCTCCTATTGCCTACTTTTGCTGTCCTGCCAGGGTCCTTCTGTTTGAGCGGGAGTGTATGTGTGCCTGCGTGTGTCAGTGCGTGTGTGGGTGCGTGCATGTGAGTGTGCGTGTCGTGGGATCCAGGCAGGGCTCAGCTGTTTCGTTGTTCACCCCACGAGGTGTTCCGAGAGAAGGCCGGCCAAAAAACACTGCGAGGGAGAGAAACTGAGTAACCCCCCTCCCTCCCTCTGTCTCTCCACCAGGCTGACAGTGTGTAGCGCTGGAGGCTGCAGGGCGGCTGTGTGTAGTGGGGAGTTCCTGACATCACGGAGAAGAGAGAGGGGGACTGGCACTCATTCACGTAGAGGCAAACGCATGCTCACACTCGGTCAGACCTGCCAGCGTGTGAGGCTGCGGAGCCAGGGATTTGGTGTGCCGCAGTTTATGGAGATGGTGACGGTGTGGTTGCCGTGGGGATGGGCCTGGAGAACTGTGCTGCTGGTGACTGGACTGGCTTCGCTGAACCCCGTAACTGACGGTGAGCACCCCGATATTGGCCTGCCTGTCTGTCTCTGCTGTGTGACTGAGGTTGAGTACCCCAAAAACCTGCCTGTCTGTCTGCTGTGTGACTGAGTTTGAGTACCCCAAAAACCTGCCTGTCTGTCTGTCGGCTGTGTGATTGAGGTTGAGTACCCCAAAAACCTGCCTGTCTGTCTGTTTGCTGTGTGACTGAGGTTGAGTACCCCAAAAACCTGCCTGTCTGTCTGTCTGCTGTGTGACTGAGGTTGAGTACCCCAAAAACCTGCCTGTCTGTCTGTCTGCTGTGTGACTGAGGTTGAGTACCCCAAAACCTGCCTGTCTGTCTGTCTGCTGTGTGACTGAGGTTGAGTACCCCAAAAACCTGCCTGTCTGTCTGTCTGCTGTGTGACTGAGGTTGAGTACCCCAAAACCTGCCTGTCTGGCTGTCTGCTGTGTGACTGAAACTTCAGCATGGTCAGCATTTACTAATGTAGTGGTAAAACTCTCTAAATAATGGGGGGGGGACTTTGTTGTGTGAAAAAAAAAAAAGAGATTTCTATTCTTTGAATATTTCTGCAGAATGACGTTAGCCTGCGTTTACCTGAGTACTCCCTGCAGTACTACAGTGTCTGAATGTAGTTAGCATTTTAGTTCTATAAACAGGAAAGGTGATTTTACTGTTTGATAACTAATAAATGTGAATTATATATATTTCTGCTGCCCACACAAATCTCTCTATGAATTTAGATGGATAACATACATACTGTTTATGTCTTTTATGCTCAGCAAAATTAGTGGCAGAGCTCAAGCATTAATCACTTTGATTTATAGAGCCAGGTCTGGTTCTCCCAAACTGCGGGCGGGTTTACTGTGTGTACTGATGGGCAAGGAAGAGCAGGGACAAACTGTGTGGTTGGCGGTGGATCTATTTTTTGCTCAGTGGTATTTATGATGGGCAAAGCTATTATCATCTCCATCCACTGGGCCTAGCATGTGAGTGTTAGTCCCCCCACCCCACATCTCATGTTTTGAATTGTTTTAAGATGGACAGCCAGTTGTCCTCCACAATGAACGGCCACAGTGCCATGGTGCTCCAGAACCTTTGTAATGGACTGCAGGGGAGGTTTAGAAGAGATGAAGATACCACTCTTTATCATCATCGCACTTTCAAAGGCTCTCAACTTCGAGACAGAGATTGATTATGTGGAGTTAGTCCCGGATATTTGCATTTGTTTGCACAGAACAACACGTGTCAATCACTTGAAGCAAACCTGGTTTACATAATGGATCCATGTGCTTGCTTCTACTATAGCTTGTGTCTTTTGTATTGGAAGCCTTTCTTTTATTTAGGCCATAGAACTTCTGTTGTTTGTCCATGGATATAATGCTATGGCATCGATTCCTTGTGGCTTGCTCTTTGGACTATCTGTATAAGCACTCGGCGACAACTGCTATGGTAAAAAGAGCTTCATAAAATACATTTCATTGATTGATTGATTGATTTGAGTGGTGGATTTTGAGACTGGTTATAATGTAGAGCCATTCAAGCTGAACAATGTCACTGTGCCTTTGAGCAAGGCTCTTAACCCTAACTTCTAATGTAAATCACTTTGCATAAGAACATCTGCTAAAAGGCTAATATTGAAACCCTTGAAATATGGCAGGGTTGACCTGAGTGGAAGGGCTCAGTCATCACACAGTTGAAGAACACTGTTGGGTTTCAAGTGGTAAAATCATCGCTCTCTCCCAAAAGGCACACACACACATGCTCACACTCGCAAATCTAAAATGGCTGTGACTGTCTTGATAAAAAAAAAAAGATGATTGCCTGTGGGGGTGGGGGGTGTAATCACAGTCTGTAAAGTCCCTGCTTCCCTCTCTGGCTACTGGAACTGGATTTCCTCATGTGAAAGATAACTAAATAGAGCGTAATTTTCGTGTGTTCCTTCCACATGCTATTTGGCATTGCATCGCAAATGTGGTGATTATAGATAATCAGCCGAGCCATTTTATTTCATACTATATTATCTTTCACTTGAATGAATGTGGATTCTGGAGCGGAAATACAGTTGTGTGAAAAAGTTCACCCTGGACTGTTGTCTTATCTTTTTTTTTCATATTTCAATCAATCAAGTCATTATTTATAAAGCACAATTCCTACATAAAATGTAATTCAAAGTGCTTAGCAGAAAAAGCATCAAACAAATACAAATTACACATCAAATAAAACAAAATGAAATCACACTGTGTGAAAGTGAGGCTGAAAAGCTGCATCTCAATAGCCTTCTTAGAAGTGTCTAGTGTTTCTACTTCAATATTCTTTAAATTAAATGTTCAGGCAGGCTGTTTCAAAGGACTGGACCATAATGGCTGAAGGAGGCTTCACCAAAAGTTTTGTTTCTGACCAGGCACATATTTAAATATCATGTGAGACATATTCCAGTGCAAGACTGTGAAATGCTTTAAGGATCAATAATGCTATTTTGCAATTTACATAATAATATTTAACATTTACAAATGACTCTGAAAGATTATACTTTGGAATCATTTGGCTGAAATAATTTAATGCTGTTTCTTGTTTCTCTATCAATATTTTACATCGACTGGAACTTTTGTCCACTCTTCACAGTATTGTTTCAAATATCATGTTCAAGAGCTGTCATTACATGACCCCGCTTTAACACCCCCACAGCATTTCAATAGCACTGAGGGCTTTGACTTGACCATTCCATAACCCTCTCCTTCTTTTTGACTTCTATGAGCGTCTTTCGGGTAGGGCTTGGGCTGAATTTGGTCAGACAACCTGTCCTATGTAGATTGCCAGTGGTCTGGAGTGTTCTCCATTTATAGATGATCTACTATACAATGATGTACTTCAAATTGCTTGGAAATGGTTTTGTAACCCATCCCGACTCATGGGATTCAATAATCATACTTCTGAGGGCCTTAGGTCTTTTGATCTTGGCATGATATGTTACCACAACCTGACCAAGTTTCCAACCTTTATGGATGAATGAACCCTCACAAGTTACTCTCTAAAGCTCTAATGATTTTCTGTTTTGGTGCCACTGATTTTAATTCTAGCCTTTATGTGATGGTAAAGGTAAGGATGTACTAACTTTTTCCACATAAGGACATTGCATTTCTGTAGAATAATTGCATGTGGTTTTAAAGTAAACCATCTTTTGTCTGGTTTGTGAAACTGTGTTATCTTTATCAATTAATGTAGTTGGAATTTATATATAAATATACATTGTAAAAATAAATAAAATAAAAAGGAAACATTTCCAGGGGGTGTACCTATTTTGTCCACATTCTGGAGAAATGTCCTATAAACATCCATGAAATGTTCAGATTGAGCAATGATGGCCTTGAATGGCTGACACTGTAAGTCCCTGAACTCCACGGAATGTTCCAGGCGTGTCTGGCGGGGAGAGAGTGGTCCCACTGAGCTTCTGATTCTGATACTGTGGACTGATGAAGGGCTGACACTCGGTGGCTACAGTGTTTATAAAGTACCAAGGCCAGACTTAAAAGCCAACACAAGCTGTAGTAGTGGCCGGATGAAGCCAAATCCTGCAGGTTGTCTGGCTTCTGATCAGTGTTGTGGTTGGAGACATCTACCCAGTTTTATCAGGTGTATCACCTGACTTTGCAGGACAGTGAACCCTTATAGCCTAAAGTCAGTCAGTGCCCGTCTTTCTGTAACAGTGAAAACATTCACCTTTGTGTATCCTGCGGGCACCGGTTTTCTCAAGCACAGGGGAAGCTCGCACGGACAGAGAGACCGACGTGGCGTCCAAGCTGGGAGGACAGGAGACCAGCTGCTTCTCGTTTTCCAGTCGTGTTTAAAACACTCGCCCTGCCAACCCAAACTGATGTTTTAGTAGGAGCCGTGAATGAAGACTACTTGGGTATAGTGTCTCAGAGAGACTGAGTTATGTGCTAGCTCACCCTCTCCCTTGTTCTCCCTCCCGTTCTACTCTCTCCCTCTCAGTACTGCTGGTACAGATCGGGCATGGTTCTCTAAATGACGGTAGCACACATGGGAGGTCACTCATAAATCTTCACACTGTGGATAATTCACCACCTGTTATTTAGACTGATGTAAAGTTCTCAAAGAATAGATGGACATACTTCTTTCTTACAGCCAGTAACGATGCTTGGCTATTTTCTGAATAGGCCCGACACTTTATATGATCATTTTTTTTCCATAGTGGACAGTGTTTGTGACATGACTGCTGAAAGTCCTTGAGTCCTCAGGCGCCATGTAGGATAGAAGTCAAAGCCAGTCGGTGAAAGACATGGCCGCACTGAGGTCACAAAAAAACATATCCATTTCAGATAAACAGAACATAGCAAATCCCATTAGAGATGGTGGGGAGACGGCACAAGGCCACAAGTAGTGGAAAAGTACCAGCGTTATAATCATCTAGACTCAGCAATGTAAACAAGGTCAGCACACCCTCTCCCTATCCCAGATCCCACCTTCCATGCTGTACTGTAGGGGTTCTTCCGTGTCAACCCTTTTGCAATACTCTACCGCCATCAACATTATGCTCTGACTGGAGTACCGATGAAGTACCCCCTGTATTTGGGCCATGTACCCCGGGAGGCACAGCCCCTATGATTGAGAACCACTGCTTTACTGAATGGGAGAGCTACAACTCAACCTGATTACACACAAACACCTTTTTCTATTCTGCAGTACAGTGTCCATAGTTCTATATAGTCTGAGGTCCAGCGGTAGGACTATAGTTCTATACAGTCTGAGGTTCAGCGGTAGGACTATAGTTCTATATAGTCTGAGGTTCAGCGGTAAGACTATAGTTCTATATAGTCTGAGGTTCAGCGGTAGGACTATAGTTCTATATAGTCTGAGGTTCAGCGGTAAGACTATAGTTCTATATAGTCTGAGGTTCAGCGGTAGGACTATAGTTCTATATAGTCTGAGGTTCAGCGGTAGGACTATAGTTCTATACAGTCTGAGGTTCAGCGGTAGGACTATAGTTCTATATAGTCTGAGGTTCAGCGGTAGGACTATAGTTCTATATAGTCTGAGGTTCAGAGGTAGGACTATAGTTCTACAGGTGCTGGTCATAAAATTAGAATATCATCAAAAAGTTGATTTATTTCAGTAATTCCATTCAAAAAGTGAAACTTGTATAATGTATACATTCATTCCACACAGACTGATATATTTCAAATGTTTATTTCTTTTAATTTTGATGATTATAACTGACAACCAATGAAAACCCCAAATTCAGTATCTCAGAAAATTAGAATATTGTGAAAAGGTTCAATATTGAAGACACCTGGTGCCACACTCTAATCAGCTAATTAACCCAAAACACCTGCAAAGGCCTTTAAATGGTCTCTCAGTCTAGTTCTGTCGGCAACACAATC